>VXAZ01010431.1:0-37683 GCA_013399875.1 Gymnorhina tibicen | reverse complement strand
ATCCTAGTCCTCTTTGCACAAATAGTGTAATAAAAGAGACTGTTCCATGAATAGAGCCAGCAGTAATAGATGTAAGCTGACTGTTTGTTTGTGATCAGTTACCAGTCCAAAGATCTATGTACTTAACATTACTGAGTGCTTCATACTAAAAATTTCAAACATGTAAGCAGGCTGTTGTGTTTCACTCTGATTTTTGAACTTTCTAGCAGGTTGAACAGCATTAGCAGGGTTTTACATTTAGAGTCCCCTTCTTTTGTTTCCTAATTAGAAAAATTGCTTGATATAAAAAAAACAAGGGTTTTTTTTTTACTTTGGGGAGGGGGGGTTGTTTGTGTTTTGGAGGTTTTTTTGTGTGGTTTTTGGGGTTTTTTTGGTGGGTTTTTTTTTGTTTGTTTGTTTGTGGGTTTTGTTTTGTTTTGTAGGAGGTTTTTTTGTCCAATAGGTCTAAATTCTACATTTCTGGAGGATTTAAATTTCTCTTACCTCAGTGTGCAGTGTTATGCCATTCAGGTCCTTACTTTATAGGCCCAGATAGGTATGTGATTTGAAGTTGTGCTGGTGTAATTCCTGTGTGTTTTCTGCTACTTTCACCCTTAGTGTCAGAAACAAGCATGCTGTAGTCATTGTATCATCTTGAAGGTTTAGGCTAATTTGACTTATGTGCAATTGGAGGACATGAACACTGTCATTTTTTGCATCTCATTGATGATGTCAGTGACAGTTACCTGGAACTGCAATAAACTGTAGTTCGATGTTTTAAATTACAGAATACATAGGCATTCTGTATATCTATCTTTTATAGGTATATGTGTGAGTGTTTTGTTTCTGTTATTTTAGGGAATTTTTTAAAATTTTGAGGGTTTTTTTTCCTTTTCTCCTGAAAGAAGTATTGCAAGCATCTGACAAGTTGAGAAATATTTTTGTTAAATTGAATGTATGTCATGTTCATTGACATCTCTGATAGAAATAGGAACAAATACATCACCAGATTTAGCCTAAAGTTACCAGTTATTAGCGCACTTATACTTGACTTGGCTCATGATGGGTTTGAGAAATTTCACACCGTGCAGAGAAGTTTGTGTCAAATGGTAAGAAGATGAAGCAAAAATAAAGCCAATTGCAAGAATGAATCTTGCTCATTTAACTTTGTTGCTCTCTATTGCATTTTAAACATGGTTGATGCTAGAAATTGTCTAAATTGATTTGAGTATTTATCCTCAAAGACAAGCAGGATTCATTCAGTCTGTTAAACTTCATATGATTTACTTGTGAAGTGCTCCACTTTTGCTTTATATGTTGTTTTCTTTCATGAAAACTTTTATCACATAAGATTTCATTAAAGTCTCCCTAATTAACAGATTTTTAAATCAGCATAGCCTCTAATTTGGGAGCTAAGTATTTTTTCTTCAACTAAAGTATATAACTAGAGAAAAATTGAATGCTGTTTTCCAGCTAGTTTATTTTAAGCCTAACTGTGAGCTAGAAATAAAATTCCTAACTTAGTTTACCTTTCATTTGTTGTAATGCTTTCCATGTGAGTACAGGATAGGCTTTCTGATTAAGATCTGAAAATTACAACTTCTTAAGTCTTAGTCTATAACTGTAATTAAATCCCAATAGCATGTAGTTTATTTTCAGAGTATGCCAGGTGCTATACAGAACAATAAGTTTGTATTGTAAATACAGATCACTGGCATGTTGGAACCCCACTTGATCACTAATAATTTCAAATTTAATATAATAATATCTCTTCAGGGGTTTATCGAAATACTTTCTCACAGGTATGTTCCTTTTAAAGAAGTGTCATTCATCATTTTAATTTCTTTTCAGCCTTTCAACTACCTTTTATAACTAGGAATGATGTGGATTCAATTGTGTTTTGTTTAGTTAAACAGTTGTGTACAAATTGTAAAATTTCAGATTCTTGGTGGACAAAAAAAAATCAAAAAATCTGCAAAAGCCAAAACAACAACCAACACTGCCCCTGAATAACCTGGGGAGTATAACCATCTATTAAAAAAAAAAAAATCTTAGAAATGATTAATTGTTGATTCACTTCCAAGTGCATAGAAAAGTCATGTAAATGAAGAGAAGCTAACATTGTTTGGAGGTCATGACGTTTGAGCAAGGTTTTCCTTGAGGATGGATATTCTTAAAACTTTGAGGCTGTAAAAATTGCTCAGATGCTGCATCTTCTCATTTTTTGTGGGTAGATTTACTTCATTTCTTTTTGGTGATGCTTTCTGGGCTGAGGGGCTGCATGGGGAGGGTGTTTCATTCTTAAGTCACGTGCAAGGAACACTTTAAAAATTGGTCTTAGAGGGAAGTAATCCTTTTTTTAGTAATGGCATACCGTAAGTCTATTAAGCCTAGATCAGCTTTCTAGTCCTACACTTACTTTTCCAGAGAATATTCTGTATCTTTATAATTTGTACACCTGAGATTTTTGAATAGAACAAAATTTCCATCAGCAGTTCTGGACTTGTTTTCAGTTAATTAATTGTACTAATTTGACTTGAAGTACTACTGTGTTAGTAGAACTATCAGCTGACTGACTGCCCTGTGCAGTTAGCATGAGTGAAACTAGAGTTTTAGTTTTGTTCAGCAATGGAGACATGCACTAGGAATCGGAGTGCTATTTTATAAGATCTGTAACATATTCTCTCACAAAAAGGCCAGAGGGGACACAATTTTTAAAAATACTTGTTTTTTGCAAAGTGCCATATAGATGGATTAACTTCCTGGGATTTAGGTCATTGTATTTTTGTCCTATACAGGAAAAGTTAATTTCCTCCCTACCATTCTTGTTACTGTTTCTTTCCTCCACACTTCATACTGCTTTCCAAACCTTTGAGAATGGAAAATCGTTGGTCATTGTTTTGGAAAATGTGCTTAAAACTGCTTTAGTAACATCCTTGTGAGAGTGGCCGAGGAAAGGATTTAAGTCCTTGTCACTTCCATAATACAGGAATTAATTCTGTGTCATCATCTGCCCCTTCCATGAAGGTTATGACCTTCATGCACTTACTGGATTATATTCAAATACTGTTTTAGTGCCCAAGAGAAATAGATCTTTCTTTGAATATTAAAAAATGTAACTGTAATCCTAACTATTTAGTCTTTATTGTTGGAGGCCTACAAAGTCTTGTTAAGCACCAATTTTTTTTCTTGGTCTATTCTGTAGGCCTCTGGTGTAACTAGCTGTTACACAAAGGTCAAGCATATCCTTTCTGTGTATAGTATAATGTTTGTTGATTGCTTTACGTCCACTGTAGTTAAGGTTTTGAGTGGTTAATTGTGTAAATAGTTTTTTTCCCTGTATTTTGAAGTCTCGTGAAGAAGAGATGACAACAAAAGTTCATGAGTTGCAGGCACAGCTGGAAGACTTGCAGAAGAAATACAAACAAAGGATTGCAGAAGAGGAATACTGCAACAGTGAAAAAGTAAGCTGGCACTGACATTTGTTTTTATATCTTCAAGTGTGAAATTCTTGGTCCACATGAAATTCTGTAGTTTATTCCTAATTGGATTTTATTTATATATCTGGCCTTCATTTTCATATACAAAATGAATCTCTTTAGAATCTGCTATGTTTGATACTACCTTTTAAATTGGTATGTTGAAAAGTCCAGTTCTGTTGTTATTATTAAGGTGGTGGTTTTTTGCCCCCTCCATGTGTTTATGTTGATTTTACTGGAAGCCCTTTAGAAGGAAAGAAAATCCTATTAAGTAACTTTTAGTTAAGTTTGATTTTTTAAAAATTCACATTTCAGAGGTGTCTGAAGTAGTGCCTTGAATATATCAATTATGGACAGAGAGGCCTTCATTGAAAGAAAACTGACTTCATGCTTTTGTCTTTCTGAGACTACATTTAAATTTGAGGAATTATTTGCTGGAAGTACTACTAGCTGAGGAGACAAAAAGTGTATGAGTTGTTGAATCATTGATGAGAATTCATATTGACCTTACTTTTAAATTTTTCATTTTGACAAAAGGTAGCCCTGGGGAGAGTAAATTTATGTATTTGACATTAGAAACTTAAAGTACAAGTTACCTCACTGTCCTAATGTTTGTCCCTTCTGCCTTGCACTTGCTTACAAAACCCTTTATATTACTTTTCTTAGCTATTCCATGGTATGTGTTGTTTTCATAACAGGAAAAGCAGAAATATTTGTATAAGACTGCCTTGTATTCTTAACTAACCCTTGTTCACCTACTGATAATCTTACATAATCTTACTATCTAGAGGCAGATTCTTAAAGAGACTCCTAACTCCTAAAACTTGATTATGAAAAGTTTGAAGAGTACTTTTTCTTTAGGACTTCTTTGTTAACTGTTTCACTACTTAGTTTGTTATAGCAGTCTGCTATAAATACAGGCAGTGATTTAGTATTGTATTGTACATGCATGTTCTGAATTACTGATATGACATGGAAGTTATATCAGATTTATATACCAGCAATGGTATTTCATGTATTCCTGTATGCATCTGAGAAGCAATGCATCCCAACAAGGAGTAAATCAAGCAAAAATTCCAGGAGGCCTCCATGGATGAATAAGGACCTGCTGGGCAAACTCAGAGCAAAAAAAAAAGAAGCTTTTAGGAATGGAAACAAGGACAGGTGGCCTGAGAGTAATACAGGGAAATTGTACAGGAAGCTAGGGACAAAGTTGGGGAGGCCAAAGCCCAGTTAGAATTGTTCTGGCCAGGGATATTAAGGTGAACAGGAAGGGCTTCTATACATATGTTGCAAGCAAAAGAAAGACTATGGAAAATGTGGACCCTCTTTGGAAGGAAATGGGAAACCTGGCTACCCTGGACAAAGAGGAGGCTGGGGTTCTCAACAACTTCTGTGCCTCTGTCTTCAATGGCAAGTGCTCCAGCCACGCCACCCAAGTCAAGAAAGGCAGATGCATGGACTGGGAGGATGAAGACCCTGAGCCGACTTTTCATAGTTAGACACTGGCCAAACTCCAGGCACCCACGAAAGTCACTCACTTACCCTCCCCTGCCACAGGTGGGCAGAGGAGAGAAAAATTTAATGAAGGCTTCATAAGTTGAGATAAGGACTGGGAGAAAACACTCCAAGGGCAAAACAGGCTCAACTTACAGGTACTAAGTGAATTTATTACTAACAAAATCAGAAGAGGATAATGAGAAGCAAAATAAACCCTTAAAAACAGCTTTTCCCCCCCCCAACCCTTTCTTCCTTCCCATCGACAGTGCAGGGAGACAGGGGGGTGAGGGTTTTGGCCAGTTTGTCACCTGAAGTTTTCTTCTGCTGCTCAGGGAGAGGAGTCCTTCTCCTGCTACATCATGAGGTCCCTCCCATGGGAGACAGTTCTCTGTGAACTTCTCCAGTGTGGTTCCAATCTCATGAGCAGCAGTCCTCTGAAAGCTGCTGCAATGTGAGTCCCTCTCACAGGGAACAGTCCTCCCAAAACTACTGTGGTGTGGGTCACTCTTCCATGGGGTGCAGTCCTCCAAGGACAGGCTGCTCCAGTCTCGAAGCAGGGGCTCCCTCTCTCCACCGGGTCTCCCACTGGATCACAGCCTCCTCCAGGCATCCACCCGCTCCAGTGTGAGCACCTCCCCCACAGGCTGTGGGTGGATCTCTGCATCCCCCGTGGGCCCCATGGGCTGCAGGGGCACAGCTGCTTCACCATGGTCATCACCATGGGCTGCAGAGGAATCTCGGCTCCAGTGGCTGGAGCACCTCCTGCCCCTCCTTCTTCACTGACGTTGGTGTCTCCATGTTGTTTTCTCTTACATGTTCTAACTTTCTTCTCTTCTCTATCTGGAATTCAAATCGCACCACCACTTTGTTTTGATTTTTCTTCTTAAATATGTTATCACAGAGGCATTACCGTCATCTCTAATTGGCCCAGCATTGGCCAGTGGCTTGTCCGTCTTCAGAGCCATCAGGGACTGGCTCTGCCAGACATGATGGAAGCTTCTAGCAGCTTCTCACAGAAGCCACCTCTGTGGCCCCCACTACCAAACACGAGGCCATGCAAACCAATACACCACTGTAGGAGACGATCAGGTTCGAGACCATCTAAGGAACCTGAATGTGCACAAGTCCATGAGACCCAATGAGGTTCATCCACGGGTCCTGAGGGAGCTGGAGACAAAGTCACTGAGCCGCTATCCATAATTTTTGAAAAATTGTGTCAGTCAGGTGAAGTCCCTGATGACTGGAAAAAGGGAAATATAGCCCCCATTTTTAAAAAGGGGAAACTGGAATATCAGTGAAACTACAGATCAGTCAATCTCACCTCTGTGCTAGGCAAGGTCATAGAGCAGATCTCACCGGAAACTATGCAAAGGCACATAGGAAAAAAAAAGAAAAAAGAGGTGATTGGTAACAGCCAAAATGGCTTTACAAGGGGGAAATCATGCCTAACAAATTTGGTGACCTTCTATGATGGGGCTACAGCACTGGTGGACAGGGGCAGAGCAACTGACATTGTCTACCTGGACCTAATGCAAAGCATTTCACACTTCTACATGACATCCTTGTCTCCAGAGTGGAGAGACAGGGATTTGATGGATGGACCACTTGGTGGATCAAGAACTGCCTGGATGGTCACACACAAAGAGTTTTGGTCAATGGCTCATTGTCCACGTGGAGACCAGTTACATGGTGAGGTTGCAGCAGTGATAAATAATCACCTTTTGACTGATGATGCTGTATTTGATGCACTCATGGGGTCATTAGTAGCTGGGGCTGATACTATTCAACATCTTTGTCAGTGACATGGACAGTGAAACCTATCAGTGCTGAGTGCACCTTCAGCAGATTTGTTGAAAACATCAAGCTCTGTGGTGGTACAGTCAACATGATGGAGGGAAGGGATAACATCATCCAGAGGGACCTCAACAGGCTTGAGATGTGGGCTGAAGCAAACCTCGTGAAGTTCAACAAAGCAAAGTGCAAGGTCCTACACCTGGGTTGGGGCAATCCCAGACGCACCAATGGGTTGGGCAGAGAAGTGGTTGACAGCAGCCCTGAGGAGGAAGACTTGGGGCTGACAGGTGATGAAAAACTCCACATGAGCCAGCTGTGTGTGCTCACAGCCCAGAAAGCCAATCGAATCCTGGGCTGCATCACAAGGAGTGTGGCCAGCAGGTCAAAGAAAGTGATTCTGCCCCTCTGCTCTGCTCATGTGAGATCCCACCTGGAGTACTGTGCACAGTTCTGGTGTCCCAACATAAGAAAGACATGGAACTGTTGGAACAAGTCCAGAGGAGGGCCATGAAGTTTGTAAGAGGACTGGAGCACCTTCCCTATGAAGACAGGCTGAGAAAGCTGAGGCTGTTCAGCCTGGAGAAGAGAAGGTAGCATGGAGACCTCATGGCAAACTTCCAGTATCTGAAAGGGGCCTACAGGGGAGCTGGAGAGGGACTTTTCATCAGGAACTGTAGTGGTAGGAATAATGGGTATAAATTGAAATAGGGGAAATTTAGGTTAGACGTTAGGAAGGAGTTTTTTACTTTGAAGGTGGTGAGACACTGGAACAGGTTGCCTGGGGAGGTTGTGGATGCCCCAACCCTGACAGCATTCAGTGTCAGGTTTAATAAGGCATTGAGCAACCTGGTCTACTGGGAGGTGTCCCTGCCCATGGCAGGGAGTATTGAGACTAGATGATCTTTAACGTCCATTCCAACCTGTTAGCATTCCAAGATTCTATGATTCCTCAGTTGTTCCCAGAAATGTATCAGACAGATTGGCAATCTGACATAGAGCTGTAAAGTATTTGAATATTGCAGATATTAAATCTCTAAAAGTTAATATGTTTACAATAAACAAAATAAATAGCTAATTTTGCCTGTGTCTGGAATGTTGTCCACGGCTCTTCACTCCTTGGAGTTTCCGTGGCAGACTTTGGAGAAACTCAAAGGAGTTCTCCCGTCTGTGGCGGGTATAAACCAGTTCAGAGAAATCCATTGTTGATAAACAGCTTAGTTTTCAAAGATAAAGGATGTTTCATTTTTGGGGGAAGAAGACCAGGTTGTGTGGTAGCACCGGTACTTAGATACAGTTAAAGCATCCAGGTTCAAAGTAGTTGCAGAATAAGAATGCAGGGTTGTTTTTTTTTCCCCTCAGTGTAAGGCAATTAAGTATCTATGATTTCTCTGGAACACAGGCATCAAACTTTTTTGAGTAATATTGAGAATTCCAACTAAATTCAAATTTAGCAAATTGTTCACAAGCTTTCTTTTGCATAGCTGATTCAACTGAATGTAAATGCCTTATTTGATACTATTCACAATGGTGATTTCGTTGCAAAACAATGTAACTGTTCTAATAGATTAGGCTGTTGGCTGTACACATAATTCCTGGTATGTCTTCTTATCCAGTCAAAACTCAAATACTTGGAGTGATGTAAGTGGGCTTTCAGTTCCTGTTTTATCAGTATTTCAGGATTTGATTCTTGCTCTGACACAATCTGTTCTGGGGTCAAGAGGTAGTTTTCTTTTGTCCTCCTTAGAAATTGAGTTGTTTTTAATTTTTACTTCTGTCTCAGTATGTTTGTAGGAAACTGGTTTTGCTTTTGCCTGGTACAATAGTACATATTTGCAATGGGTATAATAGCATTTATAAGCAGCACTACAGAGCTATATGAGAAGATTGGACAGGGCTTGTGGAACTTGTCAACATACCAGAACAGAACTGTGTAAATCCACATCTGGATTTTACAGTGCATTCAAATGAATTATATTTGCCATGGTATTTTTTGTCTCACTTTATACCTTTTTTATTTTGTTGCTTTGTAACATTTTTCTCTTTTGGTATTGTTTTTTTTTTACCCTTCAGCACTAGTAGTTAAACAGTTTGAAGTCTTCCATTGACTGGATGCAACCTTTTGTGGGCAACATTTTTTGTCTAAAATCAGAGACTCCCAAATCACAGAAGTTTGTCTTATAAAACTTTCTGTGCTGCTTGTTGTCAGCCTGGACCTAACATTACACATAACATATCCACTTTCGCATGAAGTGTACCCTAGATACTGGAACGATATTTGTCTGACTGTGATAAAAAATTGACAAATACTAACAACCTTAAGTGCTAATATTTGGAGGTAAAAATACCAGGAAGTGTCTCTCCATGTGAGAAAATAAATGTCTGATTGAGGTTTTCAGAAGCAAGAATTGCACTTAGAGGTTTGAGATCTTTAGAGGAATTATTTTCCCCTATTTTCTGTTTGTGGAGTGTAGGAAACCCCACAGATTTTATCAAACTGAGATGGGGAATAAATCTCCTTTTCAACACAATTGCAAAGAGGCTTGGGAAGAAAGAAGTAATATTGACCCTGAGATCAGCTGAGTTGGTTAGAGCATGGTGCTAATTATGCTAGAGTCACAGGTTTGATCCCTGCATGGGCCATTCACTTTAAGAATTGGACTCTGTGATCCTTGTGGATCCCTTCCAACTTACAATATTCTGTGATTCTGTGAATATGTGCCATTTCTGTGTTAAGGTTTAGCTTACCTTAAAAAAAATTCACACATAAATTATTTGATGTTGAAATGCTTTTACAATCTTGAGTTATACCCATGACTACTGAAGCATTATTTTCCTTAAGAGTTGGAACATTGAAAGATAGAAATTTCAGCTTAGAATTTTTTCTGTACTTCATAAACATCTTTTCAAGATGTAGAGCTCATGAAGCTCTTAGCTGAAGCTAATTTCAGGTAAATGTTCACATTTCCAAATGTGACTTGAAGAATTAAGGAAAAACATAAAATATCCTGAATAGTATCAATTGTAGTTAGGGTATCCTGTGATATATTTCGTACTCATTCAGTTACTATTCATCTCTAATATGCATTTCATAGAGATTTGAAAATGCTAGGTTCTTGAAGTTATATTTATCATAATTGTCTTACAGAATCAAATGAGGTAATTTAAATATAAGCTTTACGTACTGTCAATACAAATAAGTTAAACTATTTATGAGATTAGTTATTATTACCTGGTAATGTCAGTTTTTGTCATCCTCAATTAACACACTGTATCAGAACTAGATGATTGATATTTCTTTCTCCAGTGCTTGATATAGTCAGTATTTTTTCATACATTTTAATCTAAATTTTTATTGTTGTTATAGGTCACAATAACAGAACTAAAGGTAAGTCTTACATGTTATTGATTTTGCTCTCTAATAATTCCATTGTGGAACAGTTTTAAAGCTGAAATACTGCTTATAAGTTTGTGTGTGTTAAAAGGAGAAATAGGTTTATTGCAAAGGTACCTAAGATGTATTTTCAGCAATTTCCATATGTGACTTTTTTTCAGGCACAGCTTGCACAGAAGACAACACTAGTCAATGATTCAAAACTGAAGGAGCAGGAATTGAAAGAGCAGGTAAGGGTGATGTTGAACAAGTAAGAAGTATTCTTGTTTGATACTCTGTGTTTGCAGTGTTAAAAGGTTTATTCTTTTCAAGTGATGATGTGGCACATCTCCATACAAGGTACTGTGAATATAATAGACAAAAAAATAGTTTTCACTCATACTTGCTCTCAGAAGATCTGTGTACTTTTCAAAGCATACCTCTATCCCATGAGAGTAAAAATACCACATGCTTGTGATACTGGTTAGCAAAGCAATTGCACAGTGAAAAAGGGAATAGTGCACTTTATGAAATTCTGGAATTATTTTTTCAAAACTAAAACTTTTTTGATGTTTAAGTACAATTTCTGTTGTGTGCTTTTTTATCTGTGCTGATATATATAAAATAGAAACATGAATATATAATATATGTGTAACATCTGCTATAGATATTTTTATGTGTATATACACACCTACAACATTGGGACAGTTTTTAATAATAACAGTTTTTAATGTTTTCCTTCCTTAAAAAGCAAATGTATTTTGCTTTTATAAGAATGATATTTAGCTGGAAGCTGTTTCAGTTAAGGTTATTTTAGCTGCTAGTTAACACTGTTTATCACGTCAACTGTTATCTGTTTAGATTCATGTACTGGAAGACCGGCTGAAACATTATGAGAAAAATATTTACGTCACATCAGCTGGAGCACCATATAGAGGTAAGTACACAGTTTTCATCACAAATAAGTTTTCTGTTTGTTTGAAAGATACAGTTTGGTCTAGAAAATTTATTAAAACATCAGTTTCTTTAAAACACTCGTGTAATACACTTATGACATCCTTCTTTTCTCTTGTCTATTGCAATAGAGTTGGTGTATTTCAGATGACCAAATCACACAGCATTTTGTTTGATGTTTTCTTTTTTATGTCATTCAGTTAAAAGAGCTCTGTATCCGAGTTCTTAAACTCTCTGTAGTGCAGGACCCAAGAGCACCCACAGGGACAGAGATGGGCACACCTACATCAGGGCTCAGGCCTACTGAAAGTCCCAGGCTGAGCTGGGATCAGCCCTGGATCCTTGGCAGGAGATGGTGGGGGTCCCTGAGGAGGCTGGTCCCAGCCACCCAAGGCCTGTGAGCGGCCCCAGGACCCAGACAGAAGTAGACTTGCACTGTTCATGTGCTCTCCTTTAGACACTGGTGGTTGGACACTTTGGAGATAGAGTATGGGCTTATGGACCTGCTCTCTGGTGGTGTACTGTTCCTCTCAGACTCTTTTATTTTAACATAAGATAAAAAAATGCACACCTCAAAAGATTTGGAGCTGTTTATTTGAGGAGTACATCCTGCATGAGACTGAGGGCTCAAGCACTGAGCCTAACTAATGTTAGAGATGTGTTTTGCCATCCTGTGCAGACCCATCTTATCTGGATGAACTCAGAACACTTTCAAAAACCATGTCACACTTGCATTTTTACAAATTTGTGCAAATGGTCAAATTATCTCAGGATGATCTACATCTCTCATCCCCTCAGAAGGTCCATGCCTCCTTCCCTGAAGGTGACAGAGCCAAGGATGACAGATGGTTGTGGGTATTCAGTGCCTTCTGCTAGTGCAGGGCTGGGAAGAATTGTCTTCAGACATTTGCTCAGCATATACTGGTAGGGTAAGAAGCAGGTAGAAAGAAGCATAGCATAGCATACTTCAGCTGGAAGGGACCAATATCAGTTTTGTAGTCCAACTGTGTGACCACTTCAGGGCTGATGAAAAGGTAAAGTATGGCTTTAAGGGCACTGTCCAAATGCCTCTTCAACACTGACAAACAGGCATTGACCATCTCCCCAAGAGGTCTGTTCCAGAGTTTGACACCCTCTTGGTAAAGAAATGTTTCCTCATGTCAAGTCTGAACTACCCATGATGGATGCAAGTTTCAACCATTTTCCATGTGTCCTGGCACTGGGTACCAGGGAGAAGTGAGCAGCACCTTCCTCTCAAAGTGTCCTCAGGAAGCTGTAGAGAGCACTGAGGTCGCCTCTTAGCCTCCAGCTCTCCAAATTGTTGTCCAAAAACAAATCCAGCCTCCTCAGCTGCTTCTCAGAGGACATGCCTGCCAGCACCTTTTCCAGTAGCAGAGGTACCCTCCTCTGGATGTGTTCATGTACCTTCACATCCTTTTTAAGTGGTGGGCCCTGAACCACACACAATATTCAAGGTGAGGCTGCACCAGTGATAAATAGGGTGGGATAATCGCCTCTTTTGACCGACTGATGATGCTGTGTTTGATGCACTCCAGGATGAGGTTTGCCCTCTTGGCTGCCAAGGGCACATACACTGATGACTCCTGTTGCACCTCCTGCTAACCAGCACCCCCAAATGCCTTTCTGGAGGGCTGCAGTTACTCCATCCCAGGTGCACAATACAGCATTTGTTCTTGTTTGGTTTTGTGCCATTAGTGAAACTTGGATTCGTATGAGTGACTCTCAGTATAAATATTCTCTTATTTTTGTTTACACAGATGGAAACCTTCACCATACTGATGTTTCCCTGTTTGAGGAACCTACTGAGTTTGAATACTTGAGGAAAGTGCTCTTTGAATATATGATGGGTCGTGAGACAAAGGTATGGAAATTTGTATATGCTGACAGGTGATTCAGGTTAGAGTAAAGTTTAACACCCTTGCTGTATAGATGTGAAGTACCATGTGTTTGTGATTTGTTATATGCTGCTTATTTCTGACACAGGATTCAATAGGCTTTCACATTTTCTTCCAAAGAGACATAGGCCACAACTTCAAAACTTCATCAGCCTGCCAAGATGACTGGAAGGTGGAGGGGGTTTTCACATCTCTCACCACTGTACCTATCAAGACAAAAACATTTATGGGTAGATATGATTTTATCAGCAGAGTCCTGTTGTCAGTCAAACAATGTAAAATGAAAGCTGGTATGCACAATATTAGCAAAAGTGATCTTTTGATATAATCTTGACACAAACATGGTAAGTAACAGTTGGATTAAATAACAGTTTGTTAGTAGCTGTGAAGATGGTGAAATACCTCTTCAGTTGTTGCTTATAGATGTTTCATAGCGTTCCCAAATCTGTATACCTTGGATAGTATTAATTCACTCTTAAAAGTAGTGAAAAGCTGGACACTAGGCTTCCTGTAAGTTGCAGGCTTGTGAAATCATTCCTGAATTGGAATTTTACTAGCTTCTCACAATAGTGGTGCTTAGGGACTGACCATATTCAGAAGAGGTATGTTGTAATACAAACATTTTTCTTGGATGACAAATTTTATATGGATGAATTTTTGTATTTGATGTTTTCCTTCTCCCTGGAGTTCTTACATTGCTGACTTGCTTTCAACTTAGAGTACCATAAAGCAAAGAGATTTTATGTAGTTTTCTGTGTTAATTAGCTCTGTTCTCATTGTGCTCTTTACAGAATAAAACTTGGACAGTGCAGGGCATCCTGTCCTTATGGGATTCTTCTTTCTCTTTTTGTCCCACTCTTCATTTTGATATTCCTTTTTTTATTAACAATAAAAACTTCTGATCCAAAAAACCCAGAATCAATAGTTACCTTCTGTTCTCAAGTCTGTGGCACATCAGATGGCTCTCCTATTTTAATGACAAACAACTAAAATAATTAATAAAAATACGTACAGTAGGGGATTTTATGATTTTGAATTGTAAGGGACTTATACCAGTGAAAATGCTAAAAAGTCTGTCAGCAGTGTTTCAGCTTAAAGGAAGTCTTGAAACAGCTGCAGACAGCTACTACAAATAGCTGATGCACATAGCAAATTTTCATTCAAGAAAACCTAATTTGAAACCTCATTTTCACTCATCAAAATTTTTTCTTACTGATCTTCAAAACATTGCTATGCATGCCTCAAAACTTCGGATTATAAATTGTTACATTTTTCCCCTTTTTAACAGTGTTGTACTAAAATTTGCAGTTGATTTCTTCAATAACAGCAACAAACTACAGTCAGTGCTAAAGAAAATTGTCTTTAGCTCCTTCTCTGGTGTTTCTTTTTCTTTAGTTTCTGTCTTTGGTGAAGTTTTGCTTCAAAAAGTAGTTTCAAGCTGATTTCATCTGCTAGTTTTCTTTCAATCATTAGATGTGTTGCTGGAGGACACAGAGCTTGGTGTCTGCTCTCATCAGGATTATATCATATAATCATAAATTTATGGAACTATGTCTTGAGAACTGGTTTCATCCTGCTACATGGACTGGAAAACCATGAGCAGTGATGATGTGAATGATAAAACCTTTTAAAACAGTTTTAAGTACGTCAGTAAAGTATTAATGTGCTTTCCACCCCCCTCCTCCCCAACACAGTTCTTGAGTTAAAAGATCTGCATTTTGATTTATCTTCTCAGTACAGATATTCCTTTCTCTCATCTTCCTGGACAAGAAGGGGCAGTTTTTAATCTAATTTTGTCTTATGAGATCATTCTGGTGGCCCTTCTCTGTGCAGGATCCTGTTTTGCAGTGCAAATATGTATCAAACATATCCATGCCATGTCTCAAACATGATACAGTAGTGGAATTGTTGATATCTCTGGACATGCTTCCTCTTTTTTGAACAGAATTCAGAAGAGTCTGTGTAAATTATCTAGGATGTATTGCCAGTTATGCAGCCTAGTAAATGGTACTGGAATGCGATCAAGACATTAAAAAATGCACCATGATGCCTACAGTATTGGAGACTTGGAGACGTAAGAGTAATGTGGAGGTTGATATGGGGAAAGATAAGTACATAGCAGCACAAAGGAGCACATGGCAGCACAGACCCTGGGGGGAGGAGGTGTCACCAGGCACGCCTCTACAGAGAGGAGCCTGCTGGAAGCTGACAGGCGGGTGAACAGTGCATGATCACCCCACAGAAGGACATTAAAAAGATGCACTGCTGATGTGGCAACATGGGATTGGTTGTGTAATGAACATACCACATAAGGAAATACTGTACCTTAAAGAAGTATGTAAAAGCAGCTTGTTCCTTTGAATAAAGGATCCAGATCGAGATTCAGATTGGAGACCCAGGAACCAGACCCAGACTCAAACTCAGTCCGAATTTCAATTGCCGACAGGTTGATACGGATCTAAAAGTCAGGAATTACTGTCATGACTTGTAACATGTAACTTACCACATTTTTTGTAAACTGCTTGACCAAGGTGTGTATGTGTCTTTGTTGGGAGGTTTTACTGTCTTGCCCTCCAGTCCAACTTTATTATTTGCCTCGTGCTTGGCAGGATATATGCAACGAGATTGACAGCTTTTTCTAAGCATGCACTTTACCTAGTATGCTGTCTTATTAATGGACTCTATAGTTTGAGCATAGATACCATAGAATTTACATCATACTAGAGTAGCTGAAGTTTGTGACCATAATATATAATGTGCATTGTATTCATATAATTCACTTCATGCATATACAATGTGAAACAAACAGTTATACCTTACTGATTTCACTGTTGTCCATGGACATTAATAAAATAGTATCCAGTATTATTAAATTAAATAATTTTTAAAATATTACAAAGCATTTTTGTGGATGTGGAATTATGTATGGATAACCTATATCTTTTTAGACAATGGCCAAGGTTATAACAACAGTGCTGAAGTTCCCAGCAGATCAGACTCAGAAGATACTAGAACGAGAAGATGCTCGACCAATGGTAAGTTATGTAAGTAAATCAGGTTTATGCAAGAGGATTAGGTTTCAAGAATAAGGAATTAGAAACTTTTTTTTGGTCTGCTTTTCCCTGTGTCCACATTCAAGTGGACACCATTTCTCCCTCCTTCCCTCTTCTTCAGTGGAAGATCAAATTCCAGCTCTAGGGTGGACTTTATAGCAAGAATGAAAAAAAAAGCAAGCATTTTTCTTTACTAGTATTTTTCTTCAGTTAAGCCGTATTTCTGATAGCGGTGGGTACAATAGGACCAAAGCAAGTTCAAGCATCACTACTATTCTGTGGATGAATTTTCTAATTTAAAAAAGTAATCTGACATATTATATATATATATATATACATGCATATAATATATAAAATTCAAGCTTCTTAAATTCCTACATTTTTGTGGAGTCATACCAGTTTTTATGAAAAATATATCAAGAAACATTTTTTCAGGCCTAGGATAAATTTTCTGGCAAAAACAACAGGCATTTTGCTTGTAGAATAGAAAATTGATTATCTCAATCACCTGAGATAACTGTGTTTGAAGTGAGAGTGTACAGTTTTCTCTTAAGTGGGTATCCTAACAAGACTGGGGTTTTGATTAGGTTTTGGGGTTTTTTGTGTGAACCTGCTTTATTTTTGTACTGAAAAAAACACAAAAAGATGTCAGTTCACTCTGGGTCAGGACAGGTCAAAAATAAGAGTCGTCCACACTTTGGTGTTGTCTTTTTTCCCACATTGTTTCCTCTGTTGTCTTTTTTGTGACATTTGTTTAGTATTTACCAGTTGGCCTAATTACTAGAAAGGTGAAATTGGGTTTGAGAAGCAGATGCGAAAGGAGATAAGATTATATGAGCATAAGCATTTCTTTTGGTATTACTGTTAGTGTTTTATGTATTGGAGATACTTTTAATTAAAATAAAAACTGCAGTAATACTCTCCTCTACATTGTATCTGGAGTCAACACTGTGATCCTTCTCTTTGTGGGTCAGCTTATTGAAATATTTAGGAATTAAAGTGAGAGGAAGAATTGCATTCTGTTTCTCTCACTGACCATGCATACATATTTATTTAGTGCTTTCAAATACAGAATAAAATAAAAATTTCAATAATTTTACATTTCACTTGAAGTAGATAAAGTCCTGTAGATTCACTGAAACAAATTTTTAAAAAATCTGTATTTTCATCTTGCAGTATCACATCTGAGGAAAGTTTAAATACTTCAACATTTTCCTGTACACTTAGTATGTTTGAGAGTCTTGCAATCTTAAATATTTTAAATACTTTTAGAAGTATATAAATATTGATAATACTGCAGCTACAGTAAGTATCATGTATCCCAAGCATGATTATCTCTCTGTCATTAAAATAGAAAGCTGAGACTTTTTTTGGTTTGTTTTGTTTTGGAAAGCCAGAGTAATACTTAAGAAACATTTTGAGAACAGAGAGATGGGCCTTGTTTTGCAGACACTTCAGCTTTTTGATACTTAAACTTGTTCTTCCTACAACAGACATTCACAACTTCTGAAACAGAATAAAAATTTAACTTGAATTCATCCAACAAATTTTTATCCTTGGTATTAAATTTTTGGCTAAAACACACAGTGAGGGTTTTTTTGCAGGCTACAAGTGCTTTGATTTGTTAAGGATATCATCGTTCAGATAGCTCTTGGGTTTCACATAGTCCTTCTTGGCTTATATCAGTCCCTTCTTGGCTTATATCTAGCCTATGAATTTTCTCCTTTCCAAATCCACAAAGAGATTGAGTTAGACATCTAATGGAAACTCAAATATTAGGGAGTATTATGAAGGAAGAAGTATTTTTTCCTTCACTTTCAAAGTTACTGTGTTCGTTTGCTGAAGCACAAATTATTTTGGGGATGAGTCTTCCATAATTCTGTTTAGAACTAAAAAGTTGGAGAGGTCTTTATGAATTGTTCTGTCAAGAAATATGCTTGGTTTTTTTTAGTTTTATTTATTGGCATTTGCTGACATGGCAGTAGTGTTTCTCCACACTTAATATTGGACTGATGCTGGTATATGAAAATATCCAATGTTTAGCTCTCATGAGCAACGAAGTCCTAAATTACAACATAAATGTGCATTTTAACATAAAGCTTTTAATTTATTGCTAAAACATCTGTAAGTAATTTTAATGTGTAAATTATTAACTTACTGTGCTACTAGAGTAAGTATGAGGTACTAAGGATCTGCAAGTAATTTTATACCCTCTTAATGGGCATATATTTAACAAGTTCCTGAAAACTTGTAACATTCACTGGTCAATAAACATATGCTAGATCAATGTAATCTTTAGTAATCTGGCTTTTACTATGTAGTTGTTGTGATCTAACTGCAGCAATCTCATCCATAGATGTCCATGGAGTTCTTATGTGTTAACACTACATAACGCTATTAACAAAATAGTCCAATAAGCTCTTTTCTTCCTGGCTTTGTAGTTTGCCTCACCTCGCAGTGGTATCTTTTGAATATGCCACCAGTCTGTACTTAGCTAGCGTGTGGGTGAGTGAAGTCTAATACATTCTTGTTTTATATGAAATGAAATCTGTGTTATGCAATTAATGATTCTTCTGCTTTTTTTCTTGCCTGCTTTCCTTCATTAAAAAACAAATTTTGGTTGTATATGTGTATGATAATTTTTGTTCTCCTCTTAATCATGTTTCGCTTTACAAAGCCAAGTTTGAAAATGGTAAATCTTGATTCGAAACCAATCTTTTTGATTGACCCTAAGCCTAAGCATAACTTCAAATGTTGATTGAGCTACAGAAATCTCAGTTGTAGAAACAAAATCAGATTTTAGATCAATTAATATGTAATACTGAATTTTATTGCACTTGGCTTTGTTTTGTCTTTATTAATTTTCTGAGTTCCTTTTTTGAATAGGCAAATCAGATTTGTGGGAGACATGCTGTACTGCTTGAAATGAAATATTACCTCTTGTAAATATGAAAATGAATTATCTTAAAAAAGTTTGATGAATATTCTCTGCAGAGGGATTAGGATATGATTGCATTTAAACATCAATATCTTTCTGAATCACAGCTTTGTTTTGATATCAAGAGAAGCTAAAGCAGAGAGATGACGGAGAACAATTAGGGGAGCTTTATGCTCTCAGTTTATTGTGTCTTTCTTCAAGTTTTATTGAGCTACTTTAATTATGAATCTCTAACACTAGTTGTAGAGTTACAAGAACGGAACAGCTGACGTAGGCCTAAAGATGCAGTTTGCATCAGACTAGCCTAGCTAAACAAGCAACACACAAGCAATAGTTGGTTGAGAGAGGACTGGCATATAGAAGTACACAGGAAAAAACTTCCTGCACTGAGTGATACGATTATAATTTGAGTCACTAGTGGTGTATGGTGTATGATATTTAATAAACTCTGCAGATGAATTCTATAGGATGTGGTTGGTTCAATGTTTTTTTTTCTCCTTTGCAACTGGAAAGCTTTGCACAGTTGCCAGGAGTTGATTCAGTGCATGTGAAGTAGTTGCTATCCCTTGGCTGGAATGTTGGCCTGCATCACTGCCAGAGCAAAATTAACTAACTTAGGCTAATGCCATTGCCAGTTACCACACTGCAGTTGACAGGTTATCTTCCTCTCCTGCAGTCATACAAACACAGCCTTCAACACAAAATAATACTTCTTTCAAAGGAAAAAATTTGTTCATCTAACAGTCATGGATTCTACTTTGTGTTCTTTTCCATCTTTGAATACAATCGTGAATGCACTTTATTGCACTTAAAATGCAGTAGAGTTTGGACTGTTTGCCAGCAGCCTTCATCAGTTCTGACAAAATCAGCAACTGTTTTATCTAGCCCTTTGTTGAAAAGAATTGAATTGTTGATATTGATGGAACAAAGCTACTTCCAACACTATTGCAGACTAGGTTGCAGAAGGTGTGTTTGAAACTTACGTTCTTGTCATGCTATCTGTAATGCTGGTGTAAAAAAATTCAGGTGTTCTGAGCTGCATTTGAAATATACCACAGAAAGGCTTGTTGATATTGACCTTAATGTCAGAAATTATCTGTTACACTTTCATAACATCAGCTAGCGTATATGTAAACTGTTCAGACTTCATTATTCAATTTAGTTGCCTATTTCATCACAAGTATTTTTGTCACTTATTCTTGCATGTATATAACTTAGAAATTAAGGGGATGCTGACTTCATTGTGAAGGCAATTGATATTTTATAGAGGAAGCTATTTGCTAGCTCCAAAATTTGACATCATCATTTCAATTTTGATGATAAGCCTTATACAGAGAGTACAACTGTGTTTTTCTTTGGATTAATATGCAGTGATGTGGTAGACTATTTCCGGTGAGACTGCTGACTGTTCTGCTACACCTTATTGTGTTTTCATCAGTTTCTCAACTGTTTTGGAGGTAGTGGAATGGAATTGCTTGCTCAAATAATTTGGCAGTTTGACTTACTTGAAATTCTTCTATCTCCTAATAGTATTAATAAACAAAGTCATTATTTTAATATTAAGAGCTTCTAAGTTGTTCTCAATAATGTAACATTTGATAATTTCTGTTAACTTTCCATTCTTCTAGTTGTGGCTACGACCGTATTGAAGAATTTGTGATGAGAATGTCTCATGACATTGCTGCTTAGAAATATGTTTATATCTCTGTTGCCCCTTGAGAAGGGACAAGAAGAAAAGCTATTATTCAAGGTCACAAACAGAACAGCAAGAACCAAAACTCAGCACCACCTTTGGACTGTGAATATAGTTAAAACTGCCTTGACAGAAATGCTAATCAGGGGTTATTTGGTTATTTCTCTTCTATTGAATACTGTCTTCTATTTTGTGTTAAAAGTTATTTTTTTAAAGGAGAGAAAAGACTTTATCCTAGGAAGGAATTGCCCGCTACTGTATCTCTATACAGATTTTACTTGGGTGTTTTTTAAGAGTTGAAATAAATGATTTGTTTCTTCTATTTATTTTTTTTATTTTTGATTGAATTGTGCAATACATTTTGGATGGATAGTGATTGAGGTGATTTTTCTGATGAACTAGGCACTCTTGTTGACTGTTCTCTCCTGATTTGATCTTGATTGTTTGCTAAAGGTCACTTCTATATGCTTTTGCCTACAATAAATCCAAATTGCAGTACCTCGTTTGTTTACTCCTAGCTTTTGTACTTATATTTTCTGGAGAAAACGTATGTTCCTGTAAATTGTAAATAGTTACTACATAACTGTATCATATGCTGATCTGTGACTTGACAGCACTAATATGAATAGAGCTGAGATGAAATAAAGTTTATTTACTGTATAATTTTGGAACATCTTTGGTATGATTTTTCTTCTAAAGGACACACCAGTTTTGTTCTGACTCCTGTTGGAGACATTGTTAGCTGAGATATTTCCAGGCTGAAATCACTCTTACAAGAACAGCTATTCAACTATATTAAACTGTAAGAAGTCAATGGAGACATTCAAGTTTCCAAGACGTCACAACCTGTGAAACACATACGTGATGGGCTGAAAAGCTGGCATAAGAATGTAGCAAATAGAGAAGTTTGCTTTGTAAAAGTTGTAAATTATCATAGAATCACAGAGTTGTTTGGGTTCGAAGGGACCTTAAAGATCATCTAGTTCCAACCCCCCTGCCATGGGGAGGGACACCTTTCACTAGACCAGGTTGCTCAGAGCCCTCTCCAGCCTGGCCTTGGACACTTCCAGGGATGGAACATTTACAGCTTTTCTGGGCATCCTGTTCCTGTGCCTCACCATGCTCACAGTAAAGAGTTTCTTCCTAACATATAATCTAAATCTCTCCTCTTTCAGTTTAAAACCATTCCCCTTTGTCCTAACACTATCTGCCTGTGTAAAAACTTGTTCTAAAAGGCTGCAATGAGGTCTTCTTGGAGCCTTTTCTTCTCCAGACTAACAACCCCAACCCTCAGCCTGCCTTCATAGCAGAGCTGCTCCAGCCCACTGAGCATCTTTGTGGCCTCCTCTGGACCCACTCCAACAGGTCCATGCTTTTCTTGTGCTGAGGACCCCAGACCTGGGCACAGCACTGCAGCTGGGGTCTCATGACAGCAGAGTAGAAGGGGACAATCACCTACCTTGACCTGTTGGCCAATCTCCTTTTGCTGCAGCCCAGGATATCATTGGCCTTCTGGGCTGTGAGTGCACACAGCCAGATCATGTCCAGCTTTTCATTCACCACCACCCCCAAGTTGTTCTCCAGAGGACTCTTCTCAATGAGTGTTCTCCTGGTCTGGACTCATTGAGGTTGCTCCCGACCAAGGTGTAGGACTTTGCACTTAGACTTGTTAAATTTCATTAGGTTCTTATGGGCCCACTTCTCAAGTTTGTTCAGGTGCCCCTACATGGCATCCCTTCCTTTTGTTGTGCCAACTGCACCACTTTGTGTCATCTGCAAACTTGCTGAGGGTGCACGCAATCCCATTGTCTGTGTCACTGATAAAGATGTTAAAGAGCACCAGTCCCAAGACAGCCCTGAGGGAGAACTGTCATCACTGACCTCCATGTGGACATGGAGCTATTGATCACAACTCTCGGGCTGTGTCCATCCAGCCATTTCCTTATCCACTGAACAGTTCACCCTTCAAACCCATGTCTTTCCAATTTGGAGATAAGGATGTTATGTGAGACCATGTCAAAGGCTTTAGAGACATCTAGATAGATGACATTGGTTGGTCTTTGCAGTGATTCCCTCATAGAAGTCCACCATGATGGAAAATGATGTATTTTTGTTCTTTTAAATAATTCCTGTGTGGTCTTTTTGGCATGTAAGTTGTGATCCTCTGAAGTGATACACGAATATGCATAAATTTAACCTCTAGCTACTGTGATACCACATTAATAACTAACATCTGTAATATATATGTTAGTTTGCCAAGATAGTTCAGGATGATCAGTCCTCCACGAATAAAATTTTTAACAAGTATTTGAGGGGCAGCAGTCCTCTAAGTTGCTCATCTCTGATCATAAGGAATGGGATTTTTTGCTTTCTTTTTTTCAAGTGCACTGGGATTCACCTTTTCTGGTTATCTGCAGGAAAAGAAAAAAAGAAAGCTGAATTTATTTGCATAGTTTTTTATCCTAGTGAAACTAGAAGTGAAACAATTTGAGTGATCCAAGGCCTGTTGTGGCCACTAGCAGTCTAAAGAATACATCTGGTTTTAAATTGTTGTTTAAGGTTTAAAGGGACACAGGTTGCTTTTGATAGTTAAATACCAAGAGTTACATCTTTATTTCCCACTGCCTTGTGTCTGGCAAAACTTTTAAGTTTTATGCTGCTTTATCATTTGTGGCTTCTGGGAGGTTTAGGGGAAAGGAGTTAAACTTTTTCCTTTCATCAAACATCAAAAGTATCAAATTTGTTTTCAACATCCAATATTCCTTGTAGGTGTTTCCAATGTAAGCCCTTCTCTCTCCTTCTGCTGTGTAGCAGAAAGGCATCCTCCAGACTGTCAGAGCAGCAACCTTGACTGGACTTGACATGAGTACGTTTCGCTCTGAAAAAAACTATTCCTCTGATAGCTGGCTGAGGATTTGTAGGATTTTGTTATTGCTATTGTTACAGCAGTGTAAAACATAGATACGAGTTTCAGTTTTCCATGTAAGCTATATGTTGTCTTACACTTTGGGAACTTCACTGCAGGGATCTATTATTTTGACGGCAAGTATTACTGGGATCCCTTACAGTTCTCTTGTCCTCACAGATAGACTTATTTTTCACATTTTCTGATTTTTTTCTTTTCCCTTTCCATGAAAGAAACTAATTGTGGACTGTACTTTGTCAAGCATGACCTAAATGCAGTGGAACAAACTGAAATAGTCTGTTTAATATTCATACAACATTGGATAGACTATATAATATTTTTCCCTTAAGTAACCTAAATAAAGAGATTATAGAGGGATTATAGAGTCATTGTTTTTTTAAAAACTAAAATCAGGGAACCACTACCCAAATTCACATTTTGAAAAGGTTAAATGTTTGGGGTGTTTATTCCCATATATATATATATATATATACTCATTAGCAATCACATAATTATTCCTTAATATAATGGGAAAGTGTGCTAAGTACAAGAGTTTTTTCAGGCTGAAGTTTTAACTGCTTCTAGATTTTCTTAAACGAGAGTATGTAAATAAGGCATTGCTTTAGAATTTAAATAAAGGTGAACACATGAAAATGGGTGCTTTGCTTTGAATAATGTTTTTTTGTTGTTGTTGGAGTGTCAAATGGTGCTAGTTGTGCCAATCAAAGATTGGGCTGCCATTTTAGCAAAGGTTAGAGGATGCCAAACTTGTTCAGACTCAATTGTTAAAAGATGCATCTGCAAGAGAATATATTTGGATCATCTTATACTGAACCTTGCCTTAGTTTTATGTGCAATATATATGATATTTGTAATTTTATGGACTTACATACATGTGCACAGAAAAAAACGTGTAGATCTGTTTATAAAGATAAGACTTAAAATGTTTATTGAGCATCCTCTGGTGTTCTAAGGATTAAACATTGTTAATTTAGATGAAAAATACCAGGGATTTTATTCAGGTATTATTTCAGTACCTAGGCTGATATCTATTGGCAACATGCTATTTCAAACTTTTTATAAACATTACCTATAAATCCATCCAACTTCTAGTTCTGCCATTTATAATACCTCTTTCTGTGATCTGTACTAAAATTTATTTACTCTCCTATGTGGTATGTGGTATCTGGTTCTTTCCTCTCAAATGAGGATTTCAGACTCTGTAAACTGGAATGAATACTGAGAAGATTGGTTTGATTTTTGTAATTGAAACTCTTGCATAAATCCTATTGTCCTTCTATGTGTGCTATCGAAAATACTTTTTTTTTCTCTGTGGAGTTTGTTAAATTGAGAAACTTACTTTTCATTTGCTGTTTCAAGAAAAAAACTGCTCTTTTGCAAAGTCATTACAGCTTTGTTATGGCCATCAATATGAGCTGAAGCCTGGTAGCCTCTCAACTATGTGAGGAATATCCAGACCAAGCTATGGTGTAGCTGTTCCTAGATGCTGGTCCTCAATAGCATTGCTAGTGTGGGATTTTCAAACTCTCTTTGGTTGTGTATATTCATTACACGGCAAATTAGAAATTATAGAAGCAAGCAGTAAGTTGCATGTTCTTCTACATTGTCTCTATCCATGCTCTAGGAGTTGCTACCTTGTTATTTTCTTTCTCAGGCTTTCATTTACACCAATTATAGTCTTCCTCTGTTAACACTGAGTTAGTTTCCTGTATGCACTAGAGTATTTTCAAAGGCTCATTGACTCAAAGGAACTACATCTCTGGAGATTTCTTTTGTTGTGGAACAGTGACAGCCATTATTTCCTGCAGTTGCCACCTAATACCATGTGACATATCAGAGAAGAAATAATTAAGCTCACGGTAATTACATGTTATTTTATGGCTGTGCTAGCACATCGTGGTACAGCAATGGATGGTAACGCAGCTAAATGGGGCACAGGAATCTGCTGTGACACGTGGCTTGCATCTCTTGGTTGCAGCTTTCAGAGCAGTCCAGGTCACCTGGTGGCCATTAGGCAAATGTTAGCTGCTTTCTAGTTAGGTGAAAGCCACTTTGATTTGGCAGGTAACTTTTCAAAATGGAGACAAAGGCCTGCGTGGCTCTGGGGGCTCACCAGGTCCAGGGTGTGGAGAACATTGTGGGTGCTGCTGCCAAAGCAGGTCTGCGTGCCTGTGGCAGAGTTGCCTTTGCCTGATTGCCTCTGGTTGTGTCAGGATGGCTTGCATGCCCAGCATTTCTGTAAGCGTTTAACTTTGCTTAAAGGAAAAAGAATGAACAGCACAGTGTATGCAGAGTGTATCCCCAGTTACGTGGCCCTTTTAGAACAGTAGGTAAATAAGAGGGGAAAGAAAAGAGAAAGGAAGAAGGGCGAGGTGAAAAGTTAAGGTCTTCCTTTACAGGAAAGAAAGTTGTAATTAGGCTGAGCTTCTAGCTTCTACTTCCCTGAAATGTGTTTTCACATTGAAAGAAACTGTCCTCACCTTGAAGCCCTCTGGTGAGTGTTATCTGCATGTTATTTAAAGCACACCACACTTCAGCCCCAAGATTCCAGTGTTGTTACTTAATTAAATCCAATCCAAGCAAATATTCAGTACAGGAAGTGTCTAGCTCAGTTAAATGTGGATTTCTTTCCCCTCTCAGCTTCAGAGGTAGCACATTCAGGACATAATGATTCTCAGGACACTATACTGTTTGAGGTGAAGCACCGTTTCTGTGTATTTTATGCAGGTTCTGCTATGGTGGGACCTCATTTCTAGAATGGACTGATAGAAAATTTGCTAGATAGGTACAGGATGAGCAGGAAAGATACAGGTTGCATGTACTCTTCCTCAAGATGCAAGTATTCACATGCTACTTAAAAATGGTCTAGAATTTGAGCTGGTCTTAGAGTACTCTCCTTGATCAACCAGTGAGTAAATACAAAACTGCTGGGAATCTGTGTGGGCCTTTATATATAGTTGTATCTATCCTACATCTGCTGGGGTTTTAATGTTGTCTTTTTAGATATGACTTGCTCAGTACAGTAATAGAGGGAAGAATGCACCCGTGGCAATGGCCAGCATGAATAAGGTGTTACAAGGAGATGTGTTTGCTTTGCGGTGTGTTGCTCATGGCTACGCGTAGGACCTGCTAGGTTTAGGCTTTTAAGCATATGCAGATGCACTGCCTTAGTTCTTTGTAGTGGTATGAAACCTTCTTTAAAAAAAAAAAAAAAAAAAGGTTTTGTGATTAGAGGGAACCTTTCTGCTTGGAGAGCTACGCTTGATGTCACACCTTCTGGCTGGGTGCATGTGGACACCTCAGTAAAGCCACAGGGCAAGCCAGAAGTTTGGGCAGAGTGAGCAGCTTCCTCTAGGCAAGAACGCTGCAGGCCGGAGAGCTGCTGGGCAACAGCCACAGCCACAGCCAGCCTTCCATTGTACAGGTAATCTCTTCAGCTCCTCTTTTATGTTCAATTATTTGTTAAACATTTTATTTCAGTTGTCTTCGTTTACCCTTTCCAGGGCTTGTGCATCAGTATTTCCTTGGAAATAAGTTTTTAAACAGGGAGAAGATGAAGAATGATTTTCAAGGAGCTGATAGACAGCATGGGTATGCTGTTTGTTTTATATAAAATGGGGAGACTGAACATAAGAGACAAATGCATGAAGTCAGCAGCTTATTTTTAAATTGAGAGAGTGTACTTCTCGGAGGGTTGCTGACTCTAGGGAAGCTGTAATTAACATTTATTTTAGATAAGCTCTGATACTGACTAAAAATAGAAGTCATCTTAGGTATTGTTGTAGACATCCTTCAGCAGGATCCTGATGGTTTTCAGAAAGCCTTTTGTGGCAGCAGTAATGGCATACTATAGTTGGGGAATCAAATAAATGCAGTATATCTTATATGTCACTGTTGCTGTCAACTAATTGTGAACGTAGTTTGTTTAATGTATCGCACTGGGATGCCTGGACTGATTTATCATGTGTCAGGGAAGGCGGGGCAATTAACATCTCAACTGATTTCATGTGCATTGTGACCAGCCCAACCAGGCTGGTCCTGTTTTTGTTGGTGATGTTGCTGAGGACAGATGCATGGCTTGCTTTCACCTGGGACTTGCAGGTCTCTAGGCACTCAGAAGGAGGCTGGGGAAGCACAATATACTCTTAATTTTTTCCAAAGGTTCTGCTTTTCTCTGAAATTGGAGTTGTGGCTGAGCTTAGATTTTTCATTTTTGATGGAGGAGTCCATACCAAAAAAGTCTCACAGCTTGGGCATGACAATTGCTGTCTCCATTTTGGAAGACATCCCAAGATTTTCTAACCTTTCTAGTGCCACCTGTTTGGTCTAGGAGTGTGTAACTTTATTTTAAAAGAGTGATGCTATTAGCTACTCGTTAGAAATCAGAGAGTGAACCATGGAACTGTCACATCAGCCTCCAAATTTGTTATGTTTTCTTGCTAGTCTATGGGATGGCAGGGTTGTTCCTGTTGAATTCCTCCCAGAATCTCTCTTATAGCAGGGCTAGTCACTGAGGTATGTGAATAATGGTGCTCATAAACAAGGGAGCTTGCTGTGTTATCACAACTGCTGTGCTTCTCTCTTTACATTATTTGTAGTGAATATCACTCTGGGGAATGCAAATTCCTTGTCTTAAATCCACTGATTTAAATTGAATTATACTTGCCAAAGATTCTGTCCTAGAGGGTGGGAGGGTTGAGGGGTTTATTTTGTTTGTCTTTTTTTTTTTTTAATCTTTTTTGCTGTTTATTTTTCTAAAATCACTGGCATCAACACAATATCCTTTTTGCTATCCAGATGCTCAGGTTCAGTATTTTTCACATTATTAAGCTGGATAACTATGCTGCTTCTGGCATATCTCAGGCCAATAACAAGTCCTATGGAGTCCTACGGAGTCTCACAGTTTCTTTTTCTGAACTCCTGTGTATAGAGCAAATTAAGCCATAGCATAGCAGAGAATTTACAAATAACTGGGTTGCAGAAGGGTCTGTGTATCCCAGATTATTTGGTTAAAGCTCAAGCTTTGAGCTCACACACACAACTTCAAAAAGTGTCTTCTTTTTGTGGAGAACAGGTTTGGCTCTCTCAAAGAAGATAAATAGGTTATTGTTTGCATGAACTTTTCATACAAGGAGTATATGATAGTTAACATGTGGAATAATAAGCATTGAATGGCTGAATAATGGAAAGCAGATGTGCCAAGAATGCCAAGAAAGATATTTGAAAGCTGTGGTGTAAAGTGGACCTTTCAACAAATGGCCAAAGCTTGTGCGGCCACTAGGATCTCAGCCTAATACATTTAAAAATGGAGGCTAAATCAGAAAGAAGAGATACCACTTCAATATCTAAATCAGTGAGATTTAATATCGTGTAGAAAAATTGTGGATCACAGGATCCACCATGGGGCGAGTATTCCATGACTTTCTCATATCTAGTACATTTCTCACTTGCGATTTTTCTTTTAATGTAGTCAAATGAGACAAATGGAATAAAATCCACTTGTATTTGGCTTAACAATTCTAAACAGTCTGGCTTCATTAAAGCTTCTGGGAGGTATTCCCTGACTTTCTGTGGGTTAGATCCAGGCTGTTGAAAAGAACCTTTATCACTGGAGGTTCACTAAGACATGAAAATCAAAGGAAGCAGACTACCTACTTATCTATTTATCTATCTATCTATCTATCTATCTATCTATCTATCCATCTATCCATCTATCCATCTATCCATCTAATTATATACCTCATATCTTTGTCTTAAGCTGTAATTTTATAGAAAGCTAAGACATAAATTTAAGGGCATGCAGATTGGTATAATTTTTGCCTAGTTAATTCCACATAGATTTAAAACTCTATTTTTGAAAACAGAATAGTTCCTGGTTTATGATATTGTGTTTGTTTTATAGGTTTCATCATAGGTTAGTCCTTCGAGTCTGGCCTCAGAACAGCTAGAAGGAAGGGTTAGCTGTCTGTAAAGCAGCAGTTCTGTAAGCTGTTGTGATAGTGTTGCTGATATACAGGCTGCAACGTGGCTTTCCCTGCCTTGGGGAGTGGTAGTCTCTAGCCTGTGCTTAGCATATGAAATGTGCAGGTTGAAATTAGTGAGATTTTTTCATGAGAGGTGATGCTTTCAGAATCTCATAATTTATTCTTTTCACTGCAACATTGCAGCATGTTGGTTCTCCTTAGGAAATTGTCCCATTCTCCTGGGGATCCTCTAGAAGAAGCGGGAAGAGCTGTTGGTGGTTTGCAACTCATATACTGACTGAGGCTAGGACTCAGCTACTTACAAAAACTGCGATAAAAATCCCTTTTGCTTCTATATCTCAGGTACACAAATTCTTGGCAGCCTGAGGTTGCTGTAGAAAGTGCAGTTTTTATGGCAGGTCTATATCCCCTCCTCATGCTGGATAGAGAACAACAATTGGTAGAAGGATTTGATTTATCATTTCTCTTTGATGTATTTCTCCAGTTGGCCTAGCACTTTTCTCAGAAGTTCCAGGGTTAGCAGTAAAGAGGAAGTCTTCTAGGAAAAAGTTGTCTTGTGAAAAGTCACAATTTGAGCATTCACCTGCATTACTTATAATCCCCATGAAGTTATTAAAAAGATTATGGAGAAGAGCTATAGCCTGGAACAATGTCTTTTGAAAGCTAACAATATGTTTTTCTCCAAATTGCATGATTCATTCAACAGCCTCATCCAGTCTGACGTTAAAATACAGCCATGGGTGAGAGCTCACTACATGGCCAAGAAACATTAAGTTAGATGAGACTGAGACAATGCTATCAAGCAAGTCCAATTAAGAGCACGTCAACTTTCTTAAGTATGGGGGATATCAATGAGTTATGTTTTAGGGCTATCATATATCTGGTTGCATTCCAGTGATTGTTTAGGAGGTACTAGAGCCTAGGTGTAGGGTGGTTAGTATTTCTGGAGTTTCTGTGTAATCATGAGAGAGGTTTTATCTCTTGACCATTCTTGAAAGCTCAGCTTCAGGTGCTCTGAATTATCCACTGATGGAGCTTCACTTTTCCTTAACCATGGCTCTAGTTCCTTGATAATCTGTCCCCTTTCTTACAATGGTCCTGTGGGGCATCTGTCAGCGGACCTGAAGGAAACAAAATTTCTTCATCATTTTGCTTAAGAGAGGCCTCATGGAGCTGGTGTAGCTATTTTAGGGGTAACTACCTGACACATGTTGCATGTGCTTTTGGAATATGTTGCCAAATGGCTTATTTTTGGATTTACACATTTTTATCCACTGGTCTTTCTTATAAGTTGTATATAACAAAATAAATATCACATTGAAGATTTGACAGTATACTGCCAAATCAAAGTATGTCTCCTGTTGTTATGATGATAAAAGCTGTGATAAAATGATAAAAGAATTAAAAATATCCATCAATCCCTGAGCTGTGGTAATGAGGTTCAATTTGAGTAACAGCATGATCTCACTAAAATAAAAATGCGTAGTCACAACTCTACTAACGAGACCAGTGCTAGCGAATAAAAAAGAAGCTCGTGTGTGTTTGACTTGCAAAGTGTGTGTGTATGTTTTTAAATATATAGTATATCAATAGGTACAGCAAAGCTGTATTTCTGACCACATGCTGGCTGTCAGAAAATGAGGGGTGCAAACTATGATGACTGCTTGCTGTTAGCAGTATGAAAGGGAGCCTGAATCCCTATTCACCCCAAACGTGTGCTTGGCTTCAGATCTGCCATTCAGTTCCCCTTAGGTCAATAAAGTACAAGCATGCTCTCATATTTAAGCATGTACTTAAATGAAGCACATACCATAGCTGAATAGAGACTGCAGAGTAGAGGTCTGTTACATGAGTATGAAAATGCAGAGATCTGGATGTACTAAAGAAAGAATAAAACCCAAACCAAATAACAAAAATTTACCTGATGGATTTTTTTTCTTTTACTTGGCTCAGATAAATTTCTTCATTTACTGGTATACAGCATATGATAAATGTTTTATAAATATGATGCATTTATGGCACAAATTGACCATAAATCAGACTGAAATAAACCCCAGTACTGAAAGCCAGGGCAAGTGTTTAAGTGCAGTGTTAATGCCTAGTTTTCAAGGGAATAGAAAAATGGCTGGAACACTAAATAAACTGGATTGCTGCTGAAATAGTACAATTTAAGAAAAGAAATCCCTTGAATACCCATGAAGTGACAATTAATTTTTGTATATGAAGCTCTGAAAATTCTCTTTCCACTCTATTCTTTCAACTGTTTTTATGAGAATACAATTTTTGATTAAATCATCAGCTTCTGTACCTTCCAAGATTTACACTGGCTTATCCAGTTGGCATCTGGTCACTAGTGGTGCACCCCAGGGATCTGTGTAGGGCCCAGTCCTCTTTAATAACTTTATCAATGATCTGGATGAGGGGATTGAGTCTATCAACAGCAAATTCATAGACACCAGGTTGTGTTGGAGTGTTGATCTGCTGGAGGGTAGGAGACCTCTGCAGAGGGTTCTGGACAGGCTGGATCCATGGGCTGAGACTAATGGCATGAGGCTTAACAAGACCAAGTGCTTGGTCCTGCACTTTGGCCACAACAAATCCAGGCAGTGCTACAGGCTGGGGCCAGAGTGGCTGAAAAGCTGCCTGGTGGGAAAGAACCTGGGGATGCTGGTCATAAGTAGCTGACCATGAGCCAGCAGTGTGCCCAGATGGCCAAGAAGGCCAATGGCATCCTGGCCTGTATCAGCAATAGTGCGGCCAGCAGGACCAGGAAGCTTGGCACTGTTGAGGCTGCACCTCGAGTGCTATATCCTGTTCTGGGCCCTTCAATTTAGGAAGGATGCTGAAGTAGTGGAACAAGTCCAGAGAAGGGCAATGAAGCCGGTGAAGGGTCTGGAACACAAGTCCTGTGAAGAGTGGCTGAGGGAGGTGAGGTTGTTTAGCCTGGAGAAAAGGAGGCTCAGGGGAGACCTTATCACTCTCTACAACTGCTTCAAAGGAGGTTGTGGCCAGGTGGGGGTTGGTGTCTTCTCCCAGGCAACAAGAGACAGGATGAGAGGACATAGTCTTACGTACTGCCAGGGGAGGCTTAGTTTGGACATTAGGAAGAAATTCTTCACCGAAAAGATGATTAGATATTGGAATGGGCTGCCCAGGGAGGGGTGGAGTCACCATCCCTGGAGGTGTTTGAGGAAAGACTGGATGTGGCACTCAGTGCCATGGTCTAGCTGGCAAGGTAGTGTTTGGTCATAGGTTGGACTTGATGATCTCAGAGGTATTTTCCAACCTAATTGATTCTGTGATTCTGTCTTCTGTGCAGGTGAAACTTCTAGGATTCTCAATCTGTTTGGAAAATCCTAGTATAGGTCTATGAAAAGGTAAGAAACAGTGGTTGAAGAGCTAACAACAGCAAATAACAGTACCAGCAAGAGAATAATTTTCCTTCTTACCTATTTACTCCAGCTGGAGAGCTACCGACAGACAAATGGAAGAACAGTCTAGCAGGAATTAAATGTATATATTATGTGAGGAGATCAGTGTAGGCACCTCACTCAGTTTTTCAGTGGCCTGAGGGTTAAACCTCCTAGTGCAGGATCACTGGCACACAGACATGAACTCAACCTGAACGTTATCTAACAAAAATAGATTTAGTCTTGCATTTGATGCAGAAATTGAGGGTGACATCTCCTTAATTTAATGGGAATAATGTAGAAAGGTATAGTTTGTACAACAGCAGTCTAGATTTTGCCTCTAAGTCTAAATGCTGCAAGTGATTTGATGTCTGTCAGACCGAAATCATACTAGTAGAAATTTAGTCAGTTCCTCTCAGTGTAGCAAGTAGTAATTGACAGGCTAATTCTCTGGTAGGCAAGTGAGAGTTTCCTCTTTATCCAAAATACCTTATATTGCTAATATTTTATGTGTATATATATAAAAAAAAATTTTGGTATTTTATAGTTACTCCTTTTACGTATTTCTTACAAAGAAACACCCCTCTCTCTGACAGCTTCACCAGTGATGAGGCCTTGAAAAGAAAGGGGAGAATTCTTCCCCATTGTCCTTGCAGTGCAACGAAAGGTGGCAACAATTCTCTCTCCCTTCAATGGGGGAGGCAACCACAATCTATCTTTAGATTGAAGCCACAGTGGAAGAAGAATTTAAGAGGATGCTCTTTACCTGGTAGGCAAAAAGAACTACAAAAAGTGTCTGGGAAACATCTCATCTAAGTTTGGTCTCCTGAACTCCTTTCAGCTGAGTCTGTAGGTGCATTAGATCATAGAGTTCTGTGGGAACTGACTGAAAATAAAGTGCAGTATTATCATTAGGACCTGATTTACAAACAGACTTACCAATCTCCTTGTATTGAACACTTGCTAGAGAAATAGGAAGAATGCACGCGAATAATCAGCAAGTCTCACCACTACAATGGGAAACCTTTAACACAAGTTCAGTTAAAACCTCCTTACTACTGAGCATGTACTGACATAAATGTATGAATAATGATGGGGAGAGGCAGCAGCCTTTGTATTAATGAGATTATGGGATGCCTTCCCATTGTTATCATGTCCCTGCTGATGGATGCCAGGGTGGGAGAAGGAGGTGTCATCCCCACTCAGAAGCACATCCTCTCCCCACCTGTGGCTAAGAGCAAGCAGGAAGGAGCTGGGGGCCAGGTAGAGAAATCTGCACCCAAAGAAGTAGGGCTCAAAAAAGATTGTCAAATAAGCTCACAGCAACTCTTAAGTTGTGGGTGCCTGTGGGAAGTGAAAATTAAGTTACTTGTGCATAGAAACTGTTTTGAAACAGACAGTAAAATTTCAACCAGAGCACTACTTTGATACAAATGCAAGGGAAGGCAAATGGTAAGCAGGGTCTTCAAATTAAGTAAGGTATTGGTAAAAGTAAGGAAAACAATATTGAGTTCACCATGTGCAATACAGGAACAAATTTATCTTTATAGATATATTTATATACACACACATATATATATAAATCACCTTTGAAGTGCCCTTTTGGGAGGAGAAGCTTCCAGGAGGACAATCTGCTAATGCTCAGTCTTGATGAATGGAGTCTGTACACAGCTGAATCTTTAAGCAATGCAGACATGGGGCATTTGTTTTCATTTTCATTTCTTTCCACAGTCACAACATTATTGCATTGGACTTTTTTTTCCTGAGCTGTACTATTAATTAAAAAGTATTGTCAAGGGTGCTACTTCACTGTTGATTCTCAATTTACAGATAACGTTTCTAATTTATAAACTAATCTGGAGACGGAGTCTTGCCAAAATACAGTGTTTAATTAATATAAGTAGGTGTAAAGTACAAATTAGCCCTATGGCACAGGTATGGAGCTTCCCTAGATGATACAAACATCAAGGTTCACGCAGTGAGAACAGGGATATAGAAGTGCTTATTACAGTTATTCCTGGTTTGAATGGTTCCTTCACAAAGGGTTGGCATATGATTTAATGTATTATTCCATGTTCTCACCCCTTAGTTTTATCATCATATTCATTTAACTGTACATTATTATTATCCTTGTCACAGCAGTTGGATGCTTCCCATTCCTTTCATACGCGGCATGCCAGAATTTTATCAGCTAAACCTACACCAGTGAGACAGGCAGTTTCTGTTTCTGTTTGGACTGACAAAATTCCTGTTGGATTAAATGTTGTGAGATGACTTCAGTATTTGGATGTGCAGTAAAAGAAAGAAAGGAAGTACCATATTCCTAGCCTTTCCCTGGGTACTCTTCCTTGCAAAGAACAGAGAGCTCATATTTTTATGGATTGACACAATTTTGTATGTATCTCTTCGAGCTGAAGTAAGTCCTCCCGAGAGCACTCTACAGTGTGAAAGACAAGTGTTCCATTCACCTCATCTAGTTGCTTTGCTTCCCTCCTCCCTCTGGAGAAGGATGAACCCATTGCTCTCTCTAGCATATCACCCACATTTCCTTTAACTTGGTTTGAGAGCTGCCTGAGCACCCTTTAGTGCCCAGGCAATTAATTGAAAACCCCCAACACTTTCTTGCTTCAAAAGGCAGAGATGTGGCTTTGTAGCGCTAATGGGATTGCATATCCTTCATGGAATTTGCTTGATTGTGGCGTATTGACTTTCTGCCTGAATCAGATTACTTTTATCCATATTGATTGCACTGTTATAAAATCCCTGTGAAGATCTTTCCATTAAATGTTATAAATCTCCCTGCTAATGTGACGTAAATGCCCTGCTGTTTTCACGTGGTGCACTAATAAGCAAATCAGTTCTTGCAGTTTGATCATACACTTAAGGCTGAAGTTACTGATAAAGTGACTTTCCCTTTTTATTTGATAGTGAGCATTGTGCCACTCAGATTTGACTGGAAAAATTTCATTTCTCCATAACCCTGGTCATAGTTAGATGAAGGAAGACTCTCACTACGCCAACCTTTTTACAAGCTACCTTGAATAAGAACACTAAATAATTATACCACTAAGCTTCACACAGCCAATATAAAACACCTTGGTGACTGGAAACATCCATTCCTCTATTGATTTTTTTTCACCACCAAATTCTGTAGTTATGACTTCTCTATTTAACCTCTCCCTGAAAATTTCTATGGTAATGTTTGCTTTCTGGCATCACAGTCAACATAAAAAATGGCAGTTTCTAAACAGCAACATATACATGTGGCACCAGAGCACTTGCTCTGAGGGTGATGCTCAAAAGCAATGATTGTGATCAGTCTTCTTCCTGATGAGGATGCTCCCTTTCAGAAACAGGCTATGCTTTTGAAAGAGCCACATGGATATCATGAAACAGCTTACCACAAAATTCCCTCCTCACTGAACACAAATCCTGGTGCAAACCCTTTGCAGGAAAAGGATTACTCTTTCACCAAGAACTTCCTTCACTGAAAGAAGATTCAGCCTGCAAGAGGTTGAATCTATGACAGCTTTCCAAGAGCCTCAACATGCAGCACTCTTCCCTGGAGATCACTGGTGTCATCAGAAGCAAATTCCCCATTAACCATTGTGTGCATATGCAAGAGGTACTGCCTGCAAATCTCCAGTGGCCTGCCAGAAGTGGCAGTTCCTGTTGTATCAGAGTTCCTGGCCCCTCTATTCTTGTGTTTCCCAGGACTTAGTCTGCTTCTCCTGGTGCACCTTCTTAGGGATGAGGGGTGTACATGGAATTAAATAATCAAAGCCAAGGCTAACAGAAACATATGAAAGTCACAATTACCTGTGAGAAACCATTTATCCTCTGAGATTCTGGGCTTGATCCTCAAGAAGGATCTAAACACATGAATCCTGAGTAGTAAAATATATTGCTTTTTACTTTAATGAAAGATGGGCTTTTGTGGGCCCAAGAGTTTTCTAGCACCTAACTGCCCTCCTCTTGTCCTACAGAGTGATGATCATCCTTGTCTTATCCTCTGGAGTGGACTGTCTTCTTGCCTTTGCTCTTGCTCAGTTATTATTGCATGTTTGATTATTTTTGCTCTCAGATGGTCAAACTTTTCAAGTATTAGAACAATTATTTTCAGCTGTTACTTAGCCACGAAGGTTGCCGCTTTTTTTTCAGTCCTGAAGTACTTCTGCCGGAAAACACCGGTCTGATTTTTTTTCCCCGAAGTACTTTCATTTCTGCTGCCCTGAAAAAAGACATCTCCTCTCCTCATGGCTTCCCTTTTCCCAAGAAAATCTCGCGTGCGTTTCGGCATGATGCAAATCAGATCTTTCTTCTGTCACTCACGAAGCGCTCCTCTCCGCGTGCCAAATTCAAGCAGGGCTGATAGCCTCAAACTAATGGAAGGCAGGACTGATTCCTCCATGTCTTTCTGCCCTAAGCTTTGTGATTTCCCTCGTCCCCCTCCAGGCGCCGACCGGGAAAGGGGGCGGGGCTGCGCAAGAACGGGAGTAGGTGGAAAAAGCAAAGAAAGCCATAGCTGACAGGCAGTTTCGTGGAAGAGAGGGACATCGAGGACTGGCTGTGGGGCCGCGCGGAAAACGCGCGGTGCCGCGGCGGGAGGAGCCGGACGGCAGAGCCGAGGCTGGCGCGTTTCGGAGCCCACGGGCGGCGGGGTCGGGCGCGGCACGGCGGGTGCCGC
>VXAZ01010427.1:1124391-1168016 GCA_013399875.1 Gymnorhina tibicen | reverse complement strand
AGCCCCTCCCAATGCCCAATCACCTTTTCTGTGAAGAAGTTTTCTTTAATGACCAGCCTAAACCTCCCCTGGTGCAGCTTAAGGCTGCGTCCTCTTGTCCTGTGGCTGTTCCCTGGGAGCAGAGCCCAACCCCACCTGGCTGCCCCCTCCTGTCACGGAGCTGTGCAGAGTGATGAGGTCTCCCCTGAGCCTCCTCCTCTCCAGGATAAACAACCCCAGCTCCCTCAGGTGCTCCCCACAGGACTCGTGTTCCAGACCCCTCACCAGCCTTGCTGCCCTTCTCTGGATGCATTCGAGCATCTCAGGATCCTTCCTAAATTGGGGGGCCCAGAACTGGACACAGCATTCGAGGTGCGGCCTCACCAGTGCTGAGTACACAAAAAAAACAAACAATAAAACAACCCCCTGAGCTCTGGGGCTTTTCCAGGCCTTGTGCCACTTCCTTTGCTGCCTGTGGTAGCAATGCTTCATTTAAAACTCCCTGGTGATAAATCCTGACACAGTACAGGGTAAGAAAGCTCCCTCTGGTCTTCCCTCAGATCTTCCCCAAAGGCCTGAGACAAAGTCTGCATTTCTCCTCTCACCAAGCCTGTTTTCACATTCCTCTGAGCATTTATGGACATGGACACAATCCTAAACAGGTGAGGGTGTACAAGCAAGCTGGAGTGAGCAAACAAGTGCTCACATGAGCATCCTGGTGCATGGACACAAAGTGATGTTACTCAAACACTGGTAATCCTCCATCTTCTTCCCCTCACTGACCTGTGAGGCCCTGGCACAGGGTACCCAGAGCAGCTGGGGCTGCCCCTGGATCCCTGTCAGTGCCCAAGGCCAGGCTGGACACTGGGGCTTGGAGCAACCTGGGACAGTGGGAGGTGTCCCTGCCATGGCTGAATGGGCTGCCATGCTGAATGGGCTCTAAGGTCCCTTCCAACCCAAACCTTGTGAACACAGCCGAGCTCAGCACTGCTGTGAGCAGGGCCAGCACAGACCCTCCCTGCAGCCAGGGAAGCTCTGCTGGGCACAGACCACAAGTGCATGAAGGCCTTTGCTGTGGGGTCACATCGTGAACTCTGCCGGGTTTTTACTGTGGGTTGAACAAAACAAACCCGGGAAAACCACGGCCTTCCAAAAGCAGCGGCTCCCCGGGCAGAGGGAACATCCCTGCGGACGTCTAGGTGCTTTTTTGGGCCCGCTGTCACTTTGTTCAGCGGCGAGCACAGCCTCCCCCCGCCAACAGCCCAAACCCCGGTTATTCCAGAGCGCTGCTGGCCCCGTCCGCGGCTCTTACCCGAGTAAGTGCTACCAGCCGGGTGTCCTGGAACCTGCAGCGTCCCTGACGTCAGCGGGGGTGGAGGGGGCAGAGCCGTGGGAGGGGCAAACATATTGGGGTGGTGTGGGTGCGCGGGGGGCTGCAGGGCGGGCGGGAAGCTGTGCAGGGGGCTGTGGCTGGCCAGGGACAGCGGGAACGGCGACGCCGACGGGTGGTGCGAGATGTGCGGGGGAGGCGCCTGGCTCTTGGCGGGGGTGCTGCTCCTGCTGCTGCTGTGAACGAGAGGAGAGGCCGTCAGGGCTCGTGGGGACAGAGACAAGCACACACACACAGACACACACTCAACCCCAGCAGCCCCTCACATCAAACACAGCTCGGGTGTGACCCGTGTTACAAATCCCAGTTACCATTTCCAGTCCTACCACTGGGGCACCCCTTTCCCCAGCTGCCTCTGCACCTGCTCTGGAATCTTCTACCCCTGTGGTCCCCGCACACCTGAGCCAGGCTCTCCCTTGTTGCAAGAGGTTGGTGTTGTCCCACAGCAGCGCAGGGGTGACACACAAAGGAGTGATCAGCCCTGTGTGTTCATTACTTAATTATCAGGTCCTTTCTACACGACTGCTCCTGGTTCATGCTTTCAGGCAAATTGAAGCTCAAAATCACTGCATTAATAAAAGGTGGATTTTTTTTTTTTTTGCTATGAATTACTGAGATGAAAGACTGCAGAAAATGTGAAATGAAGTTGAGAAGGCAACAACAGATTTGTGCTTATTGTACAGGTAATGCCCCTCTCTACCCTCACAATAAAATGAGATAAGACGAGTCAGCAAAAGAAGTATTTGTGATTACACTGGTTGCCATTTTTCAGGTTTCATTTCCTGCTAATGAGTATTTCAAATACATTCACGGAAGGCTTAATTCTCCTTGTCTTTATTTCAAGTAATGACATGCTTCTGTTGCCGTGACTTTTAAAGACAAGCAATACCAGCTTGGTTAAAAATAAATCCAGGTCTGAAACACCTCCCAGTCTTTAGTCAAACCATGAAGCAACCACAGCTTCCCCAGGTCTCGAAGGTCGCATCTGCCTGCTGGGAGCTCAGACTTGGAGAATGGCAACCCAGCTTAAAGTAGGGGAAACCTGAGGTCCCTGACTCAGAGGGACATCACGGGTTCCTGTGCACACGGCGTTTAATCTCACTGCTCATCTCTGTCATCCACAGATAAAAGGTGAGGCTGATCTCACCGTGGCCAGGCGAGAGAAAAACACTGAAGCCTGCAAGGTGTCAGCAGAACAGGAAAGCATGGGAGCTGTGAGGTGTCTGGTGTGTGACCACTGGTGCTGGGCTGTCACCAGCTGGACCTTGCTCGAGGGGCACCTGGGCTCCTTGCCCTGGGCATGGCAGCGCTTGGAGAAATCAGGTATTTACAGGGAGGGGAGGGCAAAACAGTCAGCCTTTGGAGAGCAGCCCAGCCTGCAGGAACTGGGCTTTTCCTCCCCTGCTCTATGCTGTGTAAAATCCCCTCCAAAAACCCAAATATGGCAGGCAGGAAAATCCAAAGCAAATGAACTTAAAATACCCAGAGTTTATGGGATTCCCGGGTCACAGAGAGTGATCCTGGCTCATCTCAGGGGAGGAATTGAGGTTAAATGCACCAACTGCCCTTTATTTCCCAGGGATGGGATGGGCTGGGCTGGGCTGGGCGGTCACTTCTCTCCTTTATCCAGTTCCCCTCCAGGCTCAGCCCGGCATCCCAGAGCCCTCTCCGTGCACCTACCTTAAGCTGTTGAGGCTCAAGCTGCTGCTGTTGTAGGCGGAGAGCGGCTGCGAGAGGCTCTGGGGATGGGGCTGCACCGCGGGCAGGGCCGGGTGCGCCGGGGGCTGCGGCGACTGCGGCCGCGGCGGGTGCTGGCCGGCCGGGGGCTGGCCGGCCGNGCGGCCCTCGGGCGGCTCCAGCGGCGGCGGCGTCACCTGAGGACGGGGGTCTTTAGGCACCACAGGCTCAAGTATTGGGTCTTTGCTGCTGTCCTGGCTCTTCTCTTGGCTCCTTTCTAGTCCTGATATTTTGGGGACAGCGGGGCCCCTAGCACCAGGGTCGTCATTGTCAGCGAGCGCGCCAACTCCCAACTCCTTATCTGCAACAGCAACGGAGAGAAGGTGGTCAAACAGGAGGCACGCAGGCTAACCAGAGCCACTGCTGGGCCGCTCACGCTCCCGGCAGTTCCATTTTGCTTCCACCAAGAACCGTCCAGGCCGATGTGAAACTGAATCAAATCCATCTGCCCCAGTAACTCTCCTCAAAACTAACTAGCCGGCAGAGAAGAGAGACCCTGTTCAGCACTCCCGTTCTCCAGCGCTGCTACCCCTCACCGCTCCCTGACTGAGAGAACCAGCCGAGGGAACTGAGCAAAGACCAGTGCGCTCCGTGCCTTCTCACAGAATGGTTAAGGTTGGAAAAGCTCTTTAAGACCACCAAGTTCAATCCACCACCATGTTCACCACTAAATCATGTCCTCAAGTACCACATCCACACGTTTTTGAACACTTCCAGCGTTGCTGACTGCATCACTGCCCTGGGCAGCTGTGCTAGGGACTGAGCACCCTTTCCATGGGGAAATTCCTGCTGGTGTCCAACCCGAGCCTCCCCTGGCCCACCCTGAGGCCGTTCCCTCTCCTCCTGTCCCTGTTCCCTGCGAGCAGAGCCCGACCCCCCCGGCTGCCCCCTCCTGTCAGGGACTTGTGCAGAGCCACAAGGGCCCCCCTGAGCCTCCTTTTCTCCAGGCTGAGCCCCTTTCCCAGCTCCCTCAGCTGCTCCTGGGGCTCCAGCCCCTTCCCCATGACACAAGATCTAAACTTTAAAACACACTAGCAGGAATCCTGGCTTTTTTGGTTTGGCTGGGCATGGAGTGACTTCTATTTCCCAACTCTTTAATAAAAATGAGTATTACCATAATTTTAACATTTGTACATTGGAGATTTGCTCACCAAAGGGCTCTACAGCAATTTCCCACTGGAACCGCTCCCCAGACTTTTTGCCAGTGTGGATCTGATCTGTGGCACCCCTTGCAACAGTTCCAGGGTAACGCTGCCTACCCCAGACTGGGAAAGGTGCTGCCTTGCAGGTGGGGGATCACGAGCACCTTTTAGGGCTGCATTGTACAGCAACTTGGAACAGCTGGACTTACACCTTCAGCAACTACAGAAACAGCCCAAGGGAAACGTGAGGTTTGAAGGCGCTTGGGACAAGCTTAGAAATAAAAAAGTCTCCAGTGTTCTCAATAACCCCAAGACAGGAAAACTTTACTACTCCTTCTGCCAGTTTTAAGGGGTAGAATGACTAAATGCATAATCAAGTAATACCCATTCAGAGAAAATTGTTGACAGCTCCAGCGTGCAAACCCTGAAGTAAAGGAGTGAAATTCAGAGGATGGGGAGTGAACTCTGCCAGCCCATGGCCTGGCCACACGTGTTTGCCAACCATCACATCCCTGGGGACAGCCTGGCAGCCATGTGTCACTAACATGGCATCATTTGGGTTTAACTTCATTAACAGATCAAAACCAAACCACACCAGGTACCCTCTCACTAAGTGTTTTTCAGGCCCTGTGCAAGGGTGGGCAGCCTGGTAAAGCAGGGGATTTTCATAGGTTGTAGTCAGGAGATGGGGAGAAAGGGGAGAAAGGGAGGCAAAAGGGAGGTGAAGAGGAGAAAAAGGAAGCCAGAAAGAGGGGGAAGAAGTAAACAGGTTTATTTGATGAGGACCTACTTTTTTAATCACTTCTGGAGTACTTGTAATAGGCACAGAGGCTCCTGCACCAACTTGGATTGGAAGATTATGGGGGCAAGAGAGGGACTCCACAGGGGTAAAAACTATGACTCTGCCAAATGCCCAAGGTCTATCCCACTGCAGTAAACTGCAGGCTCCAAGTAAAGAAAACTTTGCTTGCATTAACTCTTTGGATCAATCCTGATTAGAACATGATTAGAAGTTAGAGCGTGATCCACACACGTGTTCAGGCAGGTCCCCAAGGAGGAGAGAAATGAGCAGCAGTTTTGTTCAGGAAGAGGTGGCTCTGTGTTCCCAGTCCTTATGGGTGTAGGAGTGACAAGGGTTTGGGTTTGTTATTTTTTCTCACACCATGGCTTTGGGGACTCAGGCTCGTCACTAGAAATCCCCTACTACGTGGCTCTAGTAGGTGGTCTGGAAAGCCTGCAGAGGTGACACTTCCAAACCTACAGGGAGCACCTTGCACCCAGTGCATTCATTAAATCCTTTCCTTTGGTATTTTTAGCCTCTCTCATGTGTCACATTTATTGAGCACAGCTCAGTGCTGGGGCTCCGCTCCTCCTCCCCGGGAGGAAAGGGCTGGGAATGCCACTGCCTCCTGGGATCTTCTGCTGCTGCTCACTCCCCCATTGCACAGCCCCCGAGTACCATCCCCGCGAGTCTGCACTTCCGAGGTGCTGCATGCAGTAAAATCAGTGCTACTCCCCAAGTCTCCCACCAGCCGTGCCCGTGGGTTCTCCTCTCCCAGGCTGGCACCAGGGCACCCACACTGCGCCCCAGCCCGGTGCCAGCTGTGCAGGAGCCTCAGCACACACGGCCCCGCCTGGCTGAGGATGGATGTGATGTGCAAATCAGAACCAATTCTCCATCCCGCTGTATCTACTTGGGGAGTTGAAATCCCCCCTCAGTGATAAACGCCACCAATCACAGGTTTCATGAGGAGGGCTCCGGTCTCCATCAACAGCACTTCAAGGTCACACAGACAAGATTGCTCTTTTCCTACCCTGACTGACTGGCTCAGTGCAAGAACTCCAGGGGAAAAAGCCCTTAATGTCACTGTGACACACACAGCCCAACTTTCTGAGACTGTTTATCACCAGAGGAATTCATCTCCACCCAACAGCTAAGCAAGCACCAAGACAACTTTATTTGCTGGCTGTCTCCACACTCTGCTTTGGATAAAGTGGAATTACTGCACTGGGATTCAGGAGAGCAGTGACTGTGCTGTAACTTCCATGCTGCCACAGGCTCCCCTTTTTCCACAGGGTTGATGTTGCATCGAGCAACAGCCAATCTTTCACTGAAAAAGGAGTGAAGCCAGAATTTGATGCTGAGGACAGAGGAACGTTGGCACTTCCCAGACAGGAAATGCAGCTTCCATTGTCTCCCACTCCTGTGCCCTTTGATGTGCCTTAAATTAAATCTCAAATTCCTCTGTTTTTCACTCAAACACACAAACTCAAGACACAGAACTCCAGTCCCCTCCACATGACCCTGCTGTGTGTGTGACCATCACTGGGTTGGCTCCATCACAGCAGGGAGCAGCCAAGGCCACCCTGGGGACACCTGCAGGTAACCCAGGTGACTCAGGTGATCCAGAGAGACCCTGCAGCTGGGAGAGCCAGCAAACACCTCCCTCTGGAGCCATGGATTTGTATAATCAATACAGGTCATCTGCAGCTTTCCATCACTGTCTCTCTCCCTAACGTGCAAACCACTAAAATTTGACCTAAACTCTGCGTTCCGGCTCCTTTACCCCAGCTGGGAGGTCCCAAAGAGTTAAAGGTTGGCCAGGGGTGCCCAGCTGGGAACATCGCAGCCACAAGACGATGCCCAGCTGTTCTCCACTGACAAAAAGGCCCTGTTGGAATTTGCCAGATGTGACATTCCCAGGGATTCATCGACGCAGAACCCTCTCATAGTGCTGGCCAAGAGCTGTTTGCAGCTGGGGTCACCGTGTCTGGGAGCACCAAAGAGCACAGGAGGTGCCAGGAGCCAGCACAGGGCGTCCCATGGCCACCCCCAGCCCGGCCAGTCCCGAGTGTCCTGGGCATCCCTGACCTGAGGCACCTGGGGAATGAAATCCCCTCAGGGACATCCTTGCCTGGGGATGTCAAACTTACAGCAGCCAAAGTTTTTTCCTAAACATAAAATCATCCAACTTTTCCATGTCTAGGTCTGGAGTGTCAGCCAGAAACGAGGCTGTATCATATCCTGTCACTGCTCCTTCTGTCTGCACTGGGACTCAGCCTCTCCAATGCCCAGCCTCAGGCAACTTCAGAGATCAACTCAGAACCAGCACTAAATTTTCCACTTTCCTGAGAGGAAAGTTTAGGATTAAGCTCAAAGTCCTTATTGCACAAGTGGGAAAATTACAGGAGATTTCAGTGTTTTGCTGAGCATTCAGCCTACCTGATAAATATTTTATAGCATCATTTAACTTTTAAATAGTTTTAATTTTCCTTCACTACTTTGGTAAGTTGAACTCCTGACAGCACCAGATTTGCCTAACTCAATTTTTCTCCAAATTTCTTAATACAAGATAAAACCCCAGATCTTTCAAAACCATTTTCTCCAGCTTTACCACGGACAAGTGGGGAGCTGGTACAAACTGTCATAACCAGTACAAACCCCCCGGGACATCTCTGGAGTCACGGAACGCAGGACAGATCTACCCCACAGACCGGCAGCTCTTCAGGAGCACTCCACAAGGCTCGAAAGAATGAATCAGATTTAAGGCCTGCCTGTCCATTTCATACTGATGAGAGGTTGCTCGGTGCAGTCTGCGGACGGGGAGAGGCAGGTGCCAGGAGCTGGTACTGCCAGCGGGGAGGAGGCTGGGGGTGCAGCAGCCAACACGCGTCCAACAGGCCCCAGAGCAGCTCAGCTGCTGTACTGGATACACGGAATTTGCTAAAAACAATTTCTCATTTTTAGCACACAGTCATCTTTCATCCTAATTTCCAAGGACACTAACAAAGCATTTGATTATGCAAATGAAGAGCATGCCTTGGAAAGCACAGCTCCTCGCAGCTCTGTCATCTGCTGATAGCAATTACTCCACGGTGAGCAGGTATTTAGCACGAGGGAACAGCGAGGCTGGTGACACACTTTGTACTTAATTATAAAACACAGAAGAAAATCATTCAGGACAAAAGATTTTGCTACCTCCTGTTAAAAATGTTTATCCTCTGCGCTGAAAGGGATTTAACTGTCAACAGTGAAGTTGCAGATCAATGAAAAGAAGCACTTAGTGGGATTGCACAAGATGCTGACAATTCTTCAGTCATTGAGCTGCTTCTGGCCCTGATTTGAGAGTGCAGAGTCCTCCAATACTGCACACGAAACGATTTATTTCATCCAGCTGTTAAACAGAACACACTCCATAAATGGGACTCCTATAGCTGGACACTGGGAGCATTTGACAGCACTTATTCCATTTTTTTTAAAGAAGCATCTCTTGATGGGGTAAAGGAATGGGGTAAAACTTTCTAGAGGGAAGTGAAGAAGGGAATATCCAAAGAGCCCTCTCTGTCAGGAATCCTGGCACTTTGGTTAGCAGGAAGGAGCTGCAGACAGGTGTAACACCCTCACAGGCCCCGCAAGAACTCAATCCTGCTTCAACGCACTCAGCCAAAGGTTTATTTCCAATAAAATCTCTTGACTTCCTAACCCGTCCAGCTGGGAATCAATAAACGACATCATTAACTACACAGCCCCAAAGTATTCCACAGCCAGCTCCTGGAGGATGACTAAAGGGGCTCCCAAATGGGCTGGAAAACTTCCCAGGTGGGAACTGACAAGTTGACAAAGTCAAGCAAAGTAACTGGAGAATATTCTTTACTAATAATGGCTTTGTGATCAAAGAGTTTCACTTTCCTGTTTCAATTCTGCATTTGAATCAAAGAAATCGAGGTCTGCTCATGGCAATACCTCTAAATCCCACCCAGAAGCACAGAAACACAGAAAGCCCTCGTGAGGCCAGGCTGTGCTTCCCACTCCTCTGGCACCAGCCAAGGCTTCTCCCAAACTGGTGCACAAACCTTGGAGCCAGGGTACAAACCCCACCTGCCCAACCATGAGCTCTGCTCCTGGTCTCTGCTCAAAGCCTGGCCTAGACCCAAACACCGGGGATTTTCTGCCAGGATTCTCTGGAATTGTGGCAAAAGCCAGGGGCTTGTTGTGTACCTAAATCTCAAGAGTTACAGAATCCCAGAATGGGTTGGTTTGGAAAGGACCTTAAACCTCATCCAGTGCCACCCCTGCCATGGCAGGGACACCTCCCACTGTCCCAGGCTGCTCCCAGCCCCAGTGTCCAGCCTGGCCTTGGGCACTGCCAGGGATCCAGGGGCAGCCACAGCTGCTCTGGGCACCCTGTGCCAGGGCCTCCCCATGCTCCCAGGGAACAATTCCTTCCCAGTATCCCATCCATCCCTGCCCTCTGGCACTGGGAAGCCACTCCCCTCGTCCTGTCCCTCCATCCCTTATCCAAAGCCCCTCTCTGCCTTCCCCTCTCCTCTTCTGGCTGTTGCAGGAATACCCTGTGACCCCTGAGCGGGCAGAGCAGAAGGCTGGGAGAGCATTTCAAACCTGCCCAGGGTAAATGAGGTGACAGTACACAACAATAACCAATTAAAAACAGAAAACACAGCAAGGCTGGATAATTTTTTCCAATTACCAACAGGAACATCACCTCAGCACAGGGTTATCCCCATCGCAGGACAAGGGGAGGAAAACATCTTGAGTTTATCCATCGCCCCTCCTTCCTGACTATTGATTTGCCTTGGCTACAGATCCACAATATTCCCTCAAATGCCCATGGCATCTGCTCATCCCCCTTGTGTGTGACAGGATTACTTGAATGAGCTTGAACAAAACCAGCTTTCAGAAGCAGCTTGAAAAGTATAACCCTCTGAACAGTGATCGAATGTAACCTGACAGCTCAGTTTAATATACCAAGGACCAAAAAAGATGTGTGTGATATGTTTATACAGCAAAATAACACATCTATTCCCCCTGAGAGGTGTCACACCCCCAGCTCACCAGCCACACAGTCCTCGCTCCTTTGTGAAGTTGTTCTTTAGAGCCAAAGAATTTCTGATTTTAAAGGCACGGTGCCAGTACAAGCAGAGAGCTCAAAACCCCTTGCTAACACTGAGATGAAGCTCAGCACGACCATGAGAATTCCCGTTTTAATTACAACTATTTCAGCTCATTGGTGTCTACAAGGAAGCCCTGCTGAGCTTCCACACCCCAGCTCCACCATCAGGGTCACTTCACCCTGTTCTCATGCTTGGCACCGTTTCCCTGGTGTTTCCAGTGCTGCAGAGAAAAAGATGGATATTAGAGCATCACAGAGTCACTAGGGCTGGAAAAGCTCTCTAAGATCATTGAGCCCAGCGCTGCCAAGGCCACCACTAACCCATGTCCTCACATGCCAGATCTCCACATCCTTTAACTCCCTCCAGGGCTGGTGACTCCACCACTGCCCTGGGCAGCTGTGCCAGGGCTTATCCAACCCTCTGCTCCAACTGCCCAGGAAGGATTCTTCTGGGCTGGGTTGCAGCAACAAGTGCAGAAATGAGATTTCATTGTTTCTGGCCAACAAAGTATCACATTATAAGTGTTAATTGTACGTGCCCAGTAACACCCAGCTCTTTGCAAATTGTCTGCATTTCTTGGCACCTGAAAGCAAAATGCAAGCAAAGGTACAAAGTCAGCGTGAAGGCCCTTGTGAGCCACCTCTTCACTGCTGAGGAAGATGATGCCTTCAGGGAAGCTCCAACTGAAGTGTTTATTCCCAGAGCTGTGGATCATCTGCGCCCTGCCCACACAGATCACTTTTAGGCACTGTGAAAGTGCCTTTGCACACCACCACAAGCAGTGCTCACCTTCAGGACACCCTCACCAAATGACCTGTCCACCATGGAACCAGAGCAGCAGGTCAGGGTGGTTTTGTTACAAAGGAGGAACTGTGGAGAGGCTGAGCACACCCTGAACGCAGCAGCAGGAATGAACACGGGGCTCAGAGTGTTCAGAATGTGCCTCCAGCTCAGTTCAGCCCAGCGCCTCACCCATCATCTGAACATCCACAATAAACGGCGAGCACTGAAGACCAGATTAAAGTCAGATGTGCCACACACTGTCCCTGGGATGTGGTTAACGAGCTGGCAGGACACAGCGCTGGCACAACAGCGTCCCACACGCAGAGAGGACACCAACATTGGGGCACGATGTCTGAGGCTGAGGACGGCCCCAAACACGGGGATTTTCTACCCAAACTGGAATCATTAGCTTGTGTATGGCTCATAATAGCATTTGAAAAATGTCCTGTGCTCTTCACTTTAATTTTGATTCATGTTGTGCCTTGCTGTTGAGGCTAATTATTATCCAGCAATGGTGCATTCAAAGCCTCCAGCCTCACATGCAGGACTGTGTGGTGTTGCCTCCATGTGACACAGAACTGTAATTCTAAAAGGATTAAAAGTTTACCAGCACAGCCATGTAAAGTAGAAAATGAATTGTTCACTCTTCTCATCTCTGTTTGGAAATTAGATTACAGGCTCCAAGCGAGCTGAAATACAGAATGAGGCAAACCTTTGTGATTAGCTCACAGGTGGCCAGTGAGCCTTTCTGTGCCTCAAAGCCTGGCAGATTCCCATTAGCTGCAATAATAAAAGAATGTGTACTTATCCCTCAGCCCAAACCCTGCCCTGTGCCAGCACGGCTACCTGCTGTGCTAATCCTCACAGCCAATATCATCATCCCCAATTGTGAGCTCTGAAGTTTGCTCAGCTGTCTGTTGGGATATTCGGGGTGTGTGTGTGGCTCATCCCTGCCCGGCCCCGGGGCCCCTCAGGAACTGGGGTGCTGCCCCTGGCCAGCCCCACGCTGGCAGCAGCTGTTTCCCAGCACTGAGAGCAAAGGGTCTTTACAGAGATGAACAATTTGTACCACTGCCCACCAGCGTTTCAGCAAACAAGCACGGCTCCACGTTCACGTTCTCTCTGCAGAAGGCACCCGTGCGGGTGTCAGCACAGCAAAACCCAGCGCATTTCAGCAGAGATCAGGAATCGGGGCTCACAAGTGGTGCAGAACAGAACATCAGTGGTGCATCCCATCCGGGATGTGGCCCTCGCTGCCCCCAGCTGCAGGTGCAGAGGGACAGTGGGAGCCTCCTGCTCAGCCACCACCCACACACGGGGAAACCTCTCCCAGCCCTCCCGGCGCGAGCCTGGGTCACAAAAGGAACCTTGAGGGCTTCTTCCCCTGGCAAACTGATGTCCCACCTGGCAGAACTGGGAGAACTTTTTTATTATTTCTGTAAACATCTAATAATCCTCTGAACCCTCCTAAGCTCTTTACCTTAACATTACCTTCCACCAGGGAGCTCTACAACTCAACTTACAATTTTCTTTTCTTCCTTTTATAGAATCACTGAACCATTAAAGTTGGAAAAGGCCTCCAGAGATCATTGAGTCCAGCCTTTGACCCCCACGCACACTGAACCACACCACAAAGTGCTACATCCTCTTGTTTTGAACCCACCACTTTCCTGGGCAGCCTGTGCCAGTGTTTAACCACTCTTTCAGTGAAGAAACTGTTTCCTAATATCCAACCCAAACCTTCCCTGGAATGTGTTAAGCAGGGAGATGAGAACCCATCTCCTTATTCCCACACTAAAAATTCGCCAGAGTATTTCAAGTTAACTTCGTAAGACTTATTTTACATCAAAAATTAAAAAAACCTGTTCACCAGTGGTGCTGGGGACCAGTGCTTGAGGCCCCTGCCCTTGGCCCTGCCCTTCACTGACGTGGGACTGTTCTATAAGCTGGTCTGGGGAAACAGCTGGAATTCAAAGTAACCTCTTCCCTCTTCATTCCCCTTTTTCTAAGAGCACCCTTTGCCTGACCTGGCAAAGCTCGCTTCCAACAGTCCTGCTGCTGGAAGAAATGCTTGGAAAGCTGCCCCTGTCCCTCACCCTGTGCAGCAGCACCCGCTGCAGGTCCTAAACCACCACCGAGGCTGTGTCAGAGCCTCCCTCAAGTTATGCACATATTTAACTGCATGTGAAGAGAGTCAGCTCCCGGTTAGGCAGCAGCTGATGATTTGATTTGGGGATTAATGTGACACAGACACCTGGGCCCACGGGCACCAGCTGGTGCAGCAGCGCTGCCGGGACCTGCTCGGGATCTTCCTGTCAGGCCATAAAGGTGCCATCAAACTTCCCTGCTGGCCCCAGGCAGCCAGACGGGGTCACTTCGTGTCCTGCAGCTGGGCGTGGCGGTGACCACCCTCCCCAGGCCAGGACTGCACATCGTGCCAGCTGTACCCCAGAATGCCAGCTGGGCCAGGCTGGAAGGGACCCCAGAGGGGCACTGGTGCCACCTCCCTGCTCAGGCAGGGCCATCCCAGAGCACAGGGCACAGGGCTGTGTCCAGAGGGCTCTGGAACATCCCCGCTGAGGGAGACTCCAGCCCCTCCCTGGGCAGCCTGCTCAGGGCTGGGCACTGCCCAGGGCAGGAGTTGTGCCTCCTGTGCAGGGAATTGCTGGGCTCAGCCCCTGCCCGTCCCTCTGGTGCCACTGCTGGGCCCCGGAGCAGAGCCCAGGCCCTGCCCGGAGCCCTCCCTGCAGCCAGGGACACCCAGGGCTGAGGGCCCCTCTCAGCTGGGGCTCCTCTCGAGGCTGAGCAGCCCCAGCTGCCTCAGCCCTTCCTGGGCACGGAGATGCTCAGGTTCCCACAGCTCTGCCCAGGGCCAGCAGAGCCTGTGCTCCAAACCTCTCCAGGAAGGAATGAGCTGCCTGAATGCTGCAAAACTGCACACTAGGAATTCCCACTTTGTCTGGAAAACTGGTACGGAGAGAGAAGAAGAAAATTCCACAGCTGTTCCACAGTCCCTCCTCTGGCTCGGTGCTCTGCAGAGCCAGCCTGGAATGCAGTATCCCAGCCTCTCCCACCCAGCACAGGTGCCCTGTCGAGAAAGGAGATTTTATTGCTCAACTTTCATTTTTACCTCAACAGCTGAGCAACTCACGTTTTATTTTATTTTTTCCCTCTCTGTTGATCCTCTCCAAGGGCTTTCATCAGGGCACACATCCCTCCAAGGGAGCACTACAGCATGTGCTGAGCTCCCAGGGCTATCAGGGTCACACTGGGGGCGTTTGCAGAGTGGGGGCAGAGGGGGTTGGTTTCTGTCCTCCCCGAGTCCCACTGACAGCCTGGCTCCCCTCTCAGTGCTCAGCTCAGGGCTACAGCACTCTGGGTCACACAGTCATGGAACCCCAGAATGGGCTGGGTTGGAAGGGACCTTAGAGCCCACCCAGTGCCACCCCTGCCATGGGCAGGGACACCTCCCGCTGTCCCAGGCTGCTCCCAGCCCCAGTGTCCAGCCTGGCCTTGGGCACTGCCAGGGATCCAGGGGCAGCCACAGCTGCTCTGGGCACCCTGTGCCAGGGCCTGCCCACCCTCCCAGGGAACAATTGCTCCCCAGTATCTTACCTAAACCTACTCTCTTTTAGTTTAAAAGCAGGAAAAAAAGGCCATTTCCATTAACTGTTTTGGTTTCCAAGGAGCAGAGGCAGAAGGAGACGGGTCTGATCCAAACATCCTAAAATCCATGGGGCTGCAGGTAGCAGTGTCCAACACAAAGTTCTATTCCTTATAAATTATGAATAGCCCCCACCTCTGGCATGAAATATCCATCTTGGAGTGAGGAGAACCTTGACAAATAACATTTATTCAAGTTTAAGAAAAATACTTTAAAAATGGGGAAAAAACTCCAGACACTTTCAGTTTTACAGTATTTTCAATTCTTTTCACAAAGGGAGGTAGAACTAAACCCAAGCGTTTACCGGGTGCTTGAAGACCAAATCAAGCACATACGATGTTTCAACAGCAGCCCAGTGAAATAATCAATAACCTCCAATTCCAGTTATTGACTTCTGCACACCCTTGCAGGCATGAGGCTCCAGATGAAGGCACTAGAATCACCAGATTGTTCAATTTGCTCTCGCTCGGATATTTCACGCTGACATTTTTTATGATGGTGTGGGGAAGCTTGTTTGAGAGATGCTCTTGAAAGTCAAAGTGGACTTTAGCTCCCCAAATTCCCTCTTTTGCTTCATTTTGGGATCCAGGGCTGCTTTATGCATAATGAAAGTATGAAATATTTCCCTCGCTCTATTTCGTCCTCTCTTTCAGCTTGAAGGAACTTCAGGAAAGAAGACACCTTCTGTTTAATCATGCCAGAAGATTACACATCTATAAACTGCATTAGCACGGAAAAAAAAAGTCTTTGTGTGCCCCACACACCCCCCTGCAGCGTGGGATTGTCTTCCCTGACACCCCATCTTGTCTTTTTATGAGACTGTTCCGATAATATAATTCTGCACTCTCTAACAGCCACAATAACAACTTGCTTGGACCACTGTGAACCAGCAAGAGCTCATTAAGTCCTAGAGAACGTTTGCAGCTATTTTAGCACGGGTGTGATTTGTTATGACATGGGAAAGCTCCATTATTTCGCCAGGTTTAATAGGCAATAGATATGCCCAAGCACATCCTTCTTGCAAGGCTACGAGGAGCTTTTAGCAATAACCCTTGAGGATGTATTGGGCAAACTCATCTTGCAGCATCTTCAAATATATAGAGAAGATGATGTGAACTATGGAAAATCACCGTGATTCAGGGACAGCGCACTAGACTAGAAGATTAAAGTTCTGCTCCAGCTCCCTCAAGACACAGTTAGGTCAGTGCTTGGCCCTGTTTCCTTGTCCAAGGATTTGGATGATGAGCTTTCCGGGGCAGGGGCTGATGTAAAACAAGAATCAGTTCTTGCTTAAGGCCTCTCTGTATTCGTTTCATGAGAATAATAATAAGGATTAAAAAAAAAAGGTCAAATTCAAGCTTGGCAGAATGCCAGCACTCCTCACTGTGGTTCAAAGAAAGCATTTGAGTAAGTAAATGTAAGATATAATAATTTATTTCCTTGCACTGCTCCCTGTTGTGTTTGAGATGTTTGAGAAGTACCTCGCTGGGTTTTCTCCCTTTCCCGTGAAGCTGACAGCCACGAGCAATCAATAATCATGTCCTGAGCTCATGTACCTGGTTTTCCATGGGGCCCTGACAACCACTGATACATAAAATCATATATAATCCTTACAGAGCATGCAGAAGGCTGAAACTGTACTGATCTCCAGTGCAACAAAGCAAATACACAGAAAATCAATACAAATACACAGCCAATACACAGAGAATCAATACAAATACACAGGAAATACACAGAAAATCACATGGGCCCATTAACACTTAGCAGGAAACTGCTGTGAGCTCCATTCAGCAGATCAAGCCAGTGTGGGACATTTACCCCCCATGTGTGTGCACAGGTACACACGAACACAGCTGTGGCCACCGGCCCTGGGGAGAGGATTTATTTTAATTATCATCAAGGCAAGGCTGTCAAATGGATTCTGATGGAAGGAGGGAGAGCAGCACATGCAAATGGTTCTGGCTGCAGGTCGGGACCCACACTTGCTCCTCACCCTCCACGTCTGGAGGGATCCAACCCCTCTGGCTCCCGGGAGATGCCAAGCCTGACATTTGTGTTGGAAGCTCTCCAGCACTCACTTTGAGCTTCCTAAAGTTTGTTTCAGACTATAAGGGGAAAAAAAAAATCCTGTTTAACATTTACCAGCTACCACCAGTTTTACTGGAAACTGCTGAAAACGTTTAACAGCTCATCCTCTGGAGGGTGAGGTGGTGCCACGATGAATACATGAAGTGTTTGCTCTAAGTTACTCTTCCTCAAGCAAGGCTGAAAAACGAATTCTAGATACAAAGTGAGTTTAGAGATAAACAGAAGGTTGCAGGAGACACAAAACTCTGTGGCCCAGGAAATAAGTACAGGAGGAGATCACAGAATCCCAGAATGGGTTGGGTTGGAAGGGACCTTAAAGCCCATCCAGCCCCACCCCTGCCATGGGCAGGGACACCTCCCAGTGTCCCAGGCTGCTCCCAGCCCCAGTGTCCAGCCTGGCCTTGGGCACTGCCAGGGATCCAGGGGCAGCCACAGCTGCTCTGGGCACCCTGTGCCAGGGCCTGCCCACCCTCCAAGGGAACAATTCCTTCCCAAGATCCCATCCAGCCCTGCCCTCTGGCAGTGGGAAGCCATTCCCCTTGTCTCGGCACTCCATCCCTTGTCCAAAGTCTCTCTCCATCTTTCCTGCAGGCTCCCTGTGAGGGGGGACTCTGCTGGCACCGCTCAGTGTTGGGGGCTCACGAGTGACTCCAACAAAGCCCAGTGTGTGCCCCTTCCTCTCCCACATGACTCCAGCCATTCCCTCCCTTCTTCCTTAATCACAGAACAGATCTGTGGCGATTTCATGACTCATTCCTGGACTCAAAATCCCTCTCCTTCCTCCTCCCAGCTGCACACGCCATCAGGCTGGAGCTCCTTCTCCGCAGAGTTTCTTGCTCGGTGCCATCGTGGCACAAACCCCGGTCTAATCCTCCCTCTTCCACAAAGACCAGGTTAGCTCCAAGTGAAATACTCTTGTTCCTTAAGTTTCCTCCTTGTCGGGATGCCATGGGAAGCTCTTAATCTTACGAAAGAGCCTGAGGACATTCTGATGCCTCGCCATGAAGACCAAAAGCAGCCCACAATGCCAAGATAAAGCTGAGGAATTAAACTAACCCCGGACCTGGGGATGTGCCTGCAGCAGGGCTGGTGGGTGCTCATCCCCGTGGCTGCAGCTCCAATCTGGTGAGTGGCACCCCCTGCTCTGGAGGGACTCGTGGCACTCTTGTGCAAGTCACCAGCTGCAGAGAAGTCAACTCAGCTCGTGACTGAGCCACAGGAGCCTCGGGGTAACGAGTCCAGCCCACGCTGGCCGTGCTGGGGCCCTTTGTGGCAGCCCGTGGCCACCGGAGCCAGCTCCGCAGAGGGGAGGCTGCACGGGGAGGGACGGAGCACCCCAAACCACCCCCTCTGCCGCGGGTGAGGTGGCAGCCGAACGTGCAGGTGCTCCCCAGCGTGATGCTGCAGAGCTGCCGTTCCCCTCTCAGCTGCGGCTCTGGCCCGGCAGTGCCCGAAGCGCTGCAGCCCAGCGTCCCCCTCCTCTCCGGGCTGCCAGCATTAAAGCTGCTCCTACTCAACAGGAAGTAAAAATCTCCCTAAGCTTGAATAAAACAGCAAAGCCTTTGCTCCCAGCCAAGACCAGAGCACGTTTATGAAGGGACTGATCTTCCTTTCACCCTTCTCATCCGCAAGCCTGCAGAGACCACAGGCACTGTGCCCGACTCCAGTAAAACCCACAGTGGCACACCCAGCTCGGTTCAGCTCTCCTCTGCTCCACACAGCCAGAAACACTGCAAGGGGCTTGACTCCTGTCCCACTCCCCAGGGACAGCACAGCCTTGCAGAGATCCATCCGTGGATCACGGGGACCTGCTGGGGGAGGGCAGGTCACCCCGCTCCCTGCACAGCAAACCCTCCCTGAATCACCTAAGGACAGCTCAGAGCAAAGTTTGCAAAACCAGGTTAAATATCAGTGCATGATATCAAGAACTGGCTTCCCTGATTTTGTATTTTTAAGATCAGATTAAAAAGGAAAGGAAGATTTTTCCCTGAATGTCTCTTTAAAGGTTTTCCAGCAGCTTACACACAAAGCACTGAGACACTTTAATTTCCACTGCAATACGAATACTCTAACCCCAAATGAAACTTATTAAAAATTAAATTCTTATATTAAGTTTAAGATGCGTCTCTTTTCTCCCCAGGTCCCATTAAACACTCTCCCTACACACAGTTTAGAAGACAGAAGAGATCCTAGAGAATATTTACAAAGAGAACAAAACCTCCTGAGGGTTTTTATGTTACTACAACATTAATCTATTTTAATCACACAACAGATTAAAAACAAACAACATTAAATGGTTCTGCAAAGTACCGAGCAAAAGTCTATCTTTGTTTCACCAAAAAAACCGCAGAAAAAAAAATAAAGTGCTTGGAAACAGGGTTATTACAGTGTTCCACAGAGACAGCACAGCAAAATCAAGACCGGGGCACAAAGCTGTTGGTGGGGAGAACATCACGGAATCCCAGAGGGGGCTGCGTTGGAAGGGACCTTAAAGCCCATCCAGTGCCACCCCCTGCCAGGGGCAGGGACACCTCCCACTGTCCCAGGCTGCTCCCAGCCCCAGTGTCCAGCCTGGCCTTGGGCACTGCCAGGGATCCAGGGGCAGCCACAGCTGCTCTGGGCAATGCATTCTATGATTGCTTCAGCAGTTATTTCCAGCATTAATCTTGGTAACTCTGATGTCCTCACTATTTCCCCCAAGGCAGTCCCAGCCCTGTTCTCACACCGTGCCCTTTCCCATGTGTGAGCATCCCCCTGGCCACCCTGACTTCAGCTGCTTTTGGGGGATGGAGCCCAAGGAGCACAGCCTGTTCCTCAGAGCTTGCCTTGAGCAGCTGCCCTGAACAGCAGCTCTGGTTTCTATCCCAGGCTGTAAGATTTTATTCAGCCTTTAAATATTTACACCTATTTGAACAGTTTCAGTGCACTGAACTAAAATATCCACTGAGCTGTCCACAGGTCGTCCCCCCAAATCATCCCAGTGCATTTAGAGGCTGGGGCTGTTCATGGATAGTTCACTCTTCCAGCAGCTCCATCTCGCTGGTGCTCACACAGAACCTCCTCTGCTGCTGCTGGGGCTCTCAGTGGCCTGGAGATCTCACTCTGATGCTCAGGGCTAGTTTTTCTCATCTTGAATAACCCAAATAATTGTGCTTTTGTAACCGAGTTTGTCATCTCCCTGCCCACAGACTCTTGATGAAGAACAGCAGCATTCCCTGGGACTGTGCTGCATCCCAGATCAGATCCATACAGCCAAATCTTTCCAACGCTTCCAAGCCAACGTGCTCCACCAGAGTTTTATAAACACCTTTGCCCAGAAGACACTGGATGGGAGCAGTTATGCTGGAGCTTGAAATTATCTAAAGAAACCACAAAGACAAAAAGAATTGCTCTTGTTCAAAGGCAAGGAGCTGTTAAGATTCCCTGAAAGAAGTGGAAACATTTCACAGGGATGCTCCAGGCAGCCCTTTTATCTCAACACTACCAACTCGGCTGCCAAAGCAACCAAAACCTTCAAGGGAACGATCTGTGTGGTTACTCCAGATTTACCAGGAGATGCAGCTCACGCTGAACATCAGTGGGAGCAGCTGCAGTTGTTTCTGGCAGCATCACTGGGGGTGTGGAGGGGGAAATGCAGGGGGCTCTGCACAACAGTCGTATCAAAATCTTCCACTATGTTTATTCAGCGGATTTGCTACCAACGTGGCGCAATCCCTGACAGGATTTGATTGCTTCATCCCAACATTCTTTCTTCCCAAACCAGCTGCTACAATGGATAATCCAGATTCACCCGTGGAGGACAACAAGGAGGAAGGAGCCATTCCTGCCCCCTCGCTGCACTTTGAGGTGTCTCTCTCCAGGCTGGGAGCAGTGAGGGAGGGCAGGGAGCACTGCAACCCCGCTGCCCTGCCCGGGATCCGGGAGAGATGCAGGACCAAGCACTGACACGCAGCCCAAGGAAACGCTCCTACAGCCTGTCAGAGCATGTGCAGCACACAGAGACGCCTGGGAATGTTTCCATGCCTGAGACATGGAGGGTGTGCCAGCTGTCACCCCCTGGGTGACACTGGTGAGGGATCCCAGGGAGCGACCAGGCTTTGGGAGGAGGAACAAACCAGTTGTGGCCACAGCAGCAACACAGGCCAGCCCCAGATATGGGACATGGACACAGAGGATGGCACCAGGACTCCACTCAACCAATGGCAAATATGCACAAGGTATAAATCTCTGCCTAGGTGAGATCACAGAATCCCAGATGGTTTGGGTTGGAAGGGACCTCAGAGACCATCTCATCCCCCCCTGCCAGGGGCAGGGACACCTCCCACTGTCCCAGGCTGCTCCAAGCCCCAGTGTCCAGCCTGGCCTTGGGCACTGCCAGGGATCCAGGGGCAGCCACAGCTGCTCTGGGCACCCTGTGCCAGGGCCTGCCCACCCTCCCAGGGAACAATTCCTTCCTAATATCCAACCTAAACCCACTCTCTGTCTGTCTCAAGCCATTCCCCCTTGTCCTGTCACTTCAGGCCCTTGTAAATAATCTCTCTCCATCTTTCCTGTAGGCTCCCATCAGGCACTGGAAGGTCACAGTAAGGAGATCCTTCACTGCTCTTACAGCTTGACAAAACTTGGTAGTGTTTCCAGTCTCAAGTATAAAACCCACCACAAGTTCAGTGCCCCTCTCAGGAACCTGCTTTAAAAACCAGAGGATGTATATTCAGGGCTTTCTTTATTTGCACTGCAGTTTTCAGCCTCATGAAAAGGAATGCCTTTCACATAATGGTATTACTTCAGGATCTAAGATAACAACAACAAAAAGATGATGAGACTTCTGATAAAATCATGAAAGGCAGTAATGCTGCATCTTATTACCACTCCATGGTAATTCAGCTTCTCTTAGTAGTGGTGAGGGCCTCTCTAATAGCAGACAAGAGCTGTCGTTGAGCTCTGCTAATGATGCAGGAGATGGAACAGTGAGGCAGCCCAAGCACCGGCTCCTTCCAGGGCCCCACACTTGGCAGGCAACATTATCTCTGCATTTTACAGGTTTGCACAGTAAAAAGTCACTCTTCAAAATCATATGCAATAATATTGTGAACGAACTTTTAAGCTGCTTAAGTAACCATCAGCTCACAAAAGGAAGACATGAAGTACCTGTGCCATGGTGAGTAGATGTGTAAATTGTGTCAGTGCCACCACCAGTGGCTGAATCTCTGCAGGGTTTTTCCACTCACGTGTTTGAAACTGCAGGGGGAGTGAGGCCAGCACCGTACCCACACCTGGATCTGAACCAGCTGCTACAGCTGGGAGACACCAGCTTTAAAAAATACCAGCAAATGCTGTAGGATAATAAATGCTCAGCTCGTGTTTATCCAAGCTCCTGGCACGCCAGCTTTGAGTCACAGAATCATAGAATCACTAAGGTTGGAAAAGACCCCCAAGAGATCATTGAGTCCAATCATGAAAAAATGAAAAATGACTTCACTAACATCCTCTCTCTCACACCACAGTGTGAGAGGACAGGGTCCACTTCCCATCCTGATCCTTCACCATTCCAAGTGTTCGAGTATCCACCCAACGCACAGCTCCAAGGGATCCCCCAAGCCCACGGGGGAGTGAGTGTGGGTTAAATACTGACTCGAAAGGAAAAGCACCACTGCTGGCGGCAGCAGCAACACCAGGGTGAGACCTCGGCACTCTCACAGTCCAAGGGCTTGGGGGAAAGTGTGAAGGAAGTTTTAGTCTTCCTATTCCCAAAATAATCCCAGGTATCCAGTCCAGAACTCCAGTTTTGGATATCAGGAATGACAACAGAGCAGCTCGAACAAAAGCTATTCAGAGAGGAGTCTTTCACCCAAGTAAGTGCAATGATTATTGGTTGCAATATCTGATACACAAAAAAAACCAGCAAAGAAAGACAGAGTAAGAAAAATATACTTCCTCCACCTGTGCTTTTTTCTTGAAATTTAATTTTCAAGGGATTCTTGATGCCAGCCTTTTCCCACACCAGTTTGCAGTCTGCCATCATTAAGTCTGGGAGGTGGGGGCCGGGCTACCACGTACAGCCTCCTCTTTGCTAAACAACTCCTGTCCCACACTAAAAAAATAAAATTACTCTTACTAAATGGATTCTACTTTTATTAAAAACAGAAGAACATGCTGTCTTCTAGACCTTAAATTCCAATACAGCCAACTAAATTAAAACAAAGTACACACTGCCAAATGTTCTTCCTAATAAGACTAAAATCACTCTAGAAATTGAACATCAGTTAATCTTCCAGCTAAGAATATCACGTAGAGAAGATGAAAGGATCTTGCCAGTAATCTTAAAATGAAGACTGATAAGGCAAAAAATAACTCACAGCAGCTCATGCTCACTTAATGTTCTCGTTGGTGGTTAATTCCCCCAGCATCAAGGGGTGCTCATTGATCCGGGGCCACGACGCTTTTCCAAAATAATCCCCAAGAAGAAACAGTCCAGAAGGGTTATATTTAACACAGTATCACTTTCAGGCTAAAAAAGTCCTTTCAGCTACTTAATCCCTTTCTGAAAGAGGTGGCCTCGTGTTTGGGCATCAGCCCCTGCTTCTGTTGTGATGTTGCCAGAGCAGAGGAGCTCTGGGCGCTGCCCGCTCTGCTCCGGCCGGACACAGCCTGGGCTGGAACCCCTGCCCTGGGGCCAGGCTGGAACCCCTGTCCTGGGGCCCGGCTGGACACCCTGTCCTGGGGCCCGGCTGGAACCCCTGTCCTGGGGCCGGGCTGGAACCCCTGCCCTGGGGCCGGGCTGGACACCCTGTCCTGGGGCCGGGCTGGAACCCCTGTCCTGGGGCCGGGCTGGAACCCCTGCCCTGGGGCCGGGCTGGAACCCCTGTCCTGGGGCCCGGCTGGAACCCCTGTCCTGGGGCCGGGCTGGACACCCCTGTCCTGGGGCCGGGCCGGACACCCTGCCCTGGGGCCGGGCTGGAACCCCTGTCCTGGGGCCGGGCTGGAACCCCTGTCCCGGGGCCGGGCTGGAACCCCTGCCCTGGGGCCGGGCTGGGGCCATCCCCATCCCTGGGGCCATGGGCACTGCACAGCCACTGGAGAGCTCTGCTTTGGGAGTGGGCTGCAGCAGGGAAAGGGCCATGGGCTGCTTTGGGATCCCCACAGCTGCTGCTGCAGATTCCAGGAGGATCCCTTCTCGCAGCCCCTCGGACAGCCCAGCCCGGAGTGACCGAGCAGAGGACACACCACTGCAGCAGCAGCGGGAATGAGAAACACCGGGAACGTGGGCCTGTTCCGAGCCTCTGCAGCACCTTCCTGCAGGAGGATTAACTCCTCTGGCTCTGCTCCCTCCGCCAAGGCCACGGGCAGCTGCTGGGCAGCCCCAGGGATGAATCCCAGCCAGAACACAAACCACAGCAACACCCGGCTCACCGGGAGATTTCCACAGCGGGCCCCCTGTCCCAGAGCAGACACTGATCACTGACCTAGGCTCTTGTCAAGCTCATTAAATTAAAACATCTCTGCAGACCTTAGCAATAAACCAGAACGGAAATGAGTTTCAGCAGCTCTTCTCTTGGGGGTGGAGGGGAGTTATCAGTCAGGCCCAAACATGAACAAGACCTAAACAGGAGCTAAAAAGCAGAGGAATTCCAACCCTGCCTCTCATCTGCTTCTTGGAAATCCATTTCTCAGATAACTAACTAAAAGGCAGATAAATAATAAAAAAGGATCTGCACTAAGTAGATAATTTGTTTTCAGGGATGTAAGTGGCAAATGCTGAATTTCTTTTTCATCTTGCCTTGAGTTGCAGCAAACTGTCACTCTTACATGGGCAGCAAGGGAAAAACATACTTATTATTAGAAAACAATCACTGCCAGATCTGATAACAATCTGACATCAACAACTGTGGGGATTCTGCTGCCAAGGATGTCTTGTGTTATTGAGAAAACAAAAAAGAAAAAATTCCTGAGGGGGGAATGCACACGAACAAATAATTGTTTTACATCCCATTAATAAACCTCTACAGCTCATGCCTCCCTCAGGAAACGTTTACAGTCCTGCTATCACCTTCCAGAGCAAGTTACCCAATGGCATTTAACATTCCTGAGGTTAAAAAAAACCAATCACAATGTCCCAGAGCCTGCCACAAACACGAGGGGTGCTGGTTTTATCCAACCATTCTACAGTGGGACACGACCTCCTTTTTGTAGTGGCTCCTGCTGCCCACAGCCAAGGCTGGAAACATTTACTCCCTCCTTTATTTCTCCAGTCTTAATCCCTGCGTGCAGCACGAGCTGCAAAGGCAGCACCATTCACACAGCCAACCACACTGCAGAGGTCAAGATCCGCTTTCAGGTGGTTGGAGCTGGGTACAAAACTCTCCACTTGGCTTCTGACTTCCAGCTTCAACCAGTGGGGGATGTGTCAACCCACTGACCCCATCCAAACCCAGCTAAAGCCTTCTGACAGAAAATATTTGGGCTGCACATTTTGAGGATGCACCTAAATGGACCCCAGTGTGCACAGGCAGTAACAGCACTGAGTGAGAGGTAAAATACCAGAGGGTTTTTGAGTTTCACCAGAGGCTGGAGGATAGTTTGACTTCTCTGCAAGAGGTTAGGAAGTCACTAAAAAAAAAAAAATCAGACATAATCACAGCACTGAAAGGGCCAGAAAACCACATGGATATCCAGATGCATCTAAATCGGTGAAGCAACGATCTAGATGGTTCAAATAAAGGAAGACAATCTTTCATTTTAGTTTTTGTATGTCTTGAAGGACTCAACCACAGCAGGCACTGCAGGTGCTGAAGGTTCCTGTGTTCACTGAAGTCACTAAGTTCACTGACGTTCCTGTGTCCATGGCTCATGTTGAATTCACAGAAGAATCCTTCCAGAGGGGAATTACATTTCCATTGTTGGGGATTTTTTACACAGCTGATGCTACAGTGTGGACTGTAGTTTCTACTGAGTTTGTTCTTAGGTTTTACAGCAAAAGGCTTTTTTTTACACAGGTTCAGGTTCCCCGTGTGCAGACAAAGTGGGGATTTGAGCTGGGTGTGTGGAAATGATTTTCACAAAACGCTCTCCCATCTGAAAATGAAGTTTTGTTTCTTCCCTGGTATTTTCTGGAGTTCAAAACAAACCTTTGCACTCTGCACCACTCAGCATTACTGTCCTCACCCCTCTGTAAGGACCTTCTAAAAGCTAAACCCTGGGCCGTGCCCCCAGGCTCGCAGGAGCCACTCCAACACTGAAAATGGGATAAAAGCTGCAGCCCACCTCAAGCACATCAAGGGAATCTCTCTGTCTTTGCCCAAGAATCCTCTGCATTCTCATGGCCGTTCCTAAACACAGGCAGCCACCCAGTACCTGTGTGACAGGACACAGGCATGTCCTGAATGCTCCACGGTGCTTGATTTAAACCAAGACACTGCCCAGGACTGCCTGGGGCAACAAAGGCATCACTGCACTCACAAAGAACCACAGAGCCTCCCACAGTGACCGTGTCTGAGCGGGGCTGAACCCGGGGGACACAGAACCACGGAATTCTAGAATGGTTTGGGCTGGAAGGGCCCCTAAAGATCACCTCGTTCCAGCCCTCTGCTACCTACTGAACTTCATCTAGCTCCAACTCCTCCACCAAATACCAAATTTCTTGAGGACAGATGCCCAGATCTCTGGTCCCTGCCTGCTCCATCGCTTGTAAAAGGCCTTTGCAAGACAAACCCCATGAACAGGAGACTCCCTGGTTGGGTTTTCCTCCTCCCCTGTGCTTTTCATTGTCATTGTTTTGTTCTGGCCGCTTGGTTTGGGTTTTTTTCCCTGCAGTGGTGGAACACAGCTCGTGGAGTGTGTAACCCTGACAGCCCTGGAGCTGCTCCTGCCCCAGCCCAGCCCTGGAGCTCCTCTCCTCACACTCTCCAGTCAATGCCTCTGGAGGGTGATCTGGGCACCGGCCCTTCCCTGATGTGAGTGCAAATCACTTGCCAAGCTTAGTTTCATTTTGACTGTGCCTACCAGGGAAGAAGGGTCACTTACAGACTTCATCATCTCCTTGCTTGTCTCCAAAGATTATAATTTGTCCACTACAATTCACATCAGGATGCAATTTGGCAGGTAAGTTAAAAGTCTGGAGGCAATTATTTTCCTTTCTTTGGAGAAATGGGTTATATTCATTCAGATATTTCTCAGTTATTTATTTTAGATGGAGCACAAGGGGGGGAAAAAGGGAAAGGAAAACAAGATGGGTTTAGATTTTATGATAGGATTGACACTCGATGTTTTGACATCTTAGCAGGGTTGATTATACTGATATATGCAATCCATGCCTCTAATTCTACCCGAGAGGAAAGGGCTGTAACAGGAGCGTCTCAGCTCTTGCAGCCAGGCATTCGTGTGCCAATGAAAACAACCATTATGGCAAATCCTCAGCACTCACCCCCACAGAACAGTTACAATCATTATTAGCCAGTGTAAATCACCTCATTTGTAACAGCTGAAATTTCTCCCTTTGAATGCGATGAGTGATGCGCTGCTCTCAGCCTACCAGGAAACACCTTTCTTATCCCAGAGACTTTCCTTAAACACAGCCAAAAATGACATTTCAATTACACCCAGGCTTTTACAGCAGCACGGGTGACAGGGGCCTTCCTGCCCAGACCTTCCCCTCCCTCCTGCCCACGAGCTGACCCTGCTCTGACCTCTCTTGCCAAACACACCCCTGATGTTCATGCCACCATCCAGCCCTGCCTGTGCCTGCGTGCTCTCTGGACACCACAAATTAAAGGGTTCATGTCCAGATCTAAGGAATAACCCGGACAAAACAGAAAGGATTAGATATGGATGGGTGCCTTTCACCCACCACAGCCTCCCTGTACAGCTTTAGTAGACTCTGGTGGTGGTCAAGACAGTTTCCCAGCTGGATTTTTCCAGACCCTACAGTAATTACTTGTCTTTTCACTATTATCTTTCTACCCTATAAAATACGGTTTCCACATGGCTCAAAGAATAACTACCAGAAGTCTTCCCTTTTCCCATTTGTGCTCACCAGATATATCTGGGAAGGAATTTCACTGAGCCCAGATCTGTCAGCAGGTCCCAGGGTGGACTCAGCCCTGTGTCGCCCTTTCACAGCATCCCAGAATGGTTTGGGTTGGAAGGGACCTTAAACATCATCCCATCCCATCCCATCCCATCCCATCCCATCCCATCCCATCCCATCCCATCCCATCCCATCCCATCCCATCCAGTGCCACCCTGCCATGGGCAGGGACACCTCCCACTGTCCCAGGCTGCTCCCAGCCCCAGTGTCCAGCCTGGCCTTGGGCACTGCCAGGGATCCAGGGGCAGCCACAGCTGCTCTGGGCACCCTGTGCCAGGGCCTGCCCACCCTCCCAGGGAACAATTCCTCCCCAATTTTCAATCTCACTTTACTCTCAGTTGCCTTCCTATCAATCACTAAACCCACTCCCAAGCTCATTTCCATTTTAAAAAACAAATTATTAGGAAAGAGTGGTTCCAGAACTCCTATTTATTGGAGCAAGTGATTACTTATTTCAGCAGTTAAAAAGAAGATGCAGTAAATTTTAGCCAATTACAGAAGTTCTACGTGAACTCCCCGTCAGCCCCAACCAATTCCACGTGAGCACAGCAATGTGCAAAGCTGCCACTGAAACACTTCAATGAGCCTTAGCCCAGAATAAATTTGCCAGATCAGATCTTTACTTGAAAACTGAATTTTAGGAAACTGCAGCTTTTCTTGCAAATCTTTTCAGGCACTGTGCCCTGCAGAACAGCCAGTGAGATTCCTCCGACATTCCAGTGGAAGCCCAAGTTTTATCAGAGACTGTAAAGATTTAAAGTCACAGTATAATCTCACCTCCAGGTTCTGGGGCCCACTTCCCTTATCAATTAACCTGTCAGCCGACAGTCGGCTCTAATTAATTAAATCCTTTTTTAATGAAAAGAATTTGCCTTGAGCACAGTCTGTCAGCTCCAGAACCGCTCTCCAATTGGGAGCATGTCACAGCAAACCCCACTAAATACCTGCAGAGAACCCAACACCAGCAGCAACCTCGCACTCCCCTCGGCTGCTGCAGACACCTATAATGTTATTTTTCCATGTCTGTATCCTGCTGTCACAGGAGGCTCTTTCCTACAAAAACCTGCCCTTGCATTTGGCCCTGAGGCACCTTTGCTCCAGCTGCTTGCAGAAGTTTGTGTATCCGTAATCCCAGAGCAGAGAGGCTCCCAGACAAAATCCTAACACCAGAGGCCTCGGAGAACACTTTTTTGGGGAATACTCAGTCTGAGATGGACATTTCTCAAAGTGCACAGGAGTCACCCAGAACCCTGGCTCCAAAAATAAGATTTTAGACTTATTTCTTTTAAAATTATATAGTGACAGACTTTGTGGATTCCGTGGACTTTGAGACTTTTATGGGGACACAGCCTTTACAGACACTCAGCCTTCACAGACACACCAGAGGCCTCTGGAAAAGCCCCAGTTTGGAAAGAACTCCCCACGCACCATCCCTGCCCTGGGCATTCCCCAGGTGGGAGGAGATGGACACAGGGAGCTTTTCCCTGGGAGCACAGCGTTAGGAAAACAGGGATAATCCCCATGCTAATGATCCCCCTGCTCCCCGTGGCTTCAAAGGGCCTGGGATCACATCTGTCATCTTCTGCAAGTGTTAGCAAACAAAATTACAAGTTTTAACGCTACAGGTTCCAACAAATTCCCCTTGCCCTCAGCGCAGCAACAGACTTAAAAATAGATGTAACGAGCAGCTTTGGATCTGCATAAATCCCCTGTGGAGTTCATTAATGATTTCATTTTTGGCAAGACACCATGTCAAACGAGGGAGCATTATTAAAAACATCCATGGATGTGTGTACCTGAGACTGCATTCCTGCAGAGGCTCGGGGAGAGAAGGAGGCTGTGGAACTCTGGTTTACCTTGTAAAGAGCACGACTGGAACGGCGTGTGGCTGCAAAGCCTTTTGTTCTCACAGCTCATTGCAGCTCTCCGAGGGACGCCTCAACCCGCAATTATTTTTATATTTGAGAAAATGGGATTTCAAAGTTTACCGTGGAATCATGGAGTGGTTTGGGTTGGAAGGGACCCCAAAGCCCATCCAGTGCCACCCCTGCCATGGGCAGGGACACCTCCCAGTGTCCCAGGCTGCTCCAAGCCCCAGTGTCCAGCCTGGCCTTGGGCACTGCCAGGGATCCAGGGGCAGCCACAGCTGCTCTGGGCACCCTGTGCCAGGGCCTGCCCACCCTCCCAGGGAACAATTCCTTCCCAATATCCCATCCAGCCCTGGCCTCTGGCAGTGGGAAGCCATTCCCTGTGTCCTGGCCCTCCATGCCTTGTCCCCAGTCCCTCTCCAGGTCCCTGTGACCCTTCAGGCACTGGAAGGCCACGATCAGGTCATTCCAGAGCCTTCTCTTCGCCAACACCCCCGACTCCCTCAGCCTTTCCTCACGGCACAGCAGCTCCAGCCCTTGGAGCATCTTCATGGCCTCCTCTGGACTCACTCCAACCTTTCCAGGGCTGCAGTTAAACACAAGCAGCTCCGATGCTGCCGCTGTTTGTTCCTAATCTGCGCCATACAAGGTGAATTATTGCTCTGTGAGGCTCCCATTTCACACCACGGCTGCTGGTGCATGAAATCCCAGGAACGTGCCTGTTGACAAGGCAAGGTTCAGCACGTCCATCACCAAACTGCCCTCAGGAAATTCGCTGCTGGCTGATGTGTTGTTGTTGCAAGAAGAGAAAACTCAAACACGGCACGTCAAAAAGTTATGTGCTGCCTCCACCTCCTGTTTACTCCTCAGGGGAAAAGGTAAATAGAGTATAAGCAATTTCTTTCTTTTTTCAAAAGGAAAAAATTCTAACCTGCCCGAGACGTAGGGAAATCATTTACCTTCTGCCTGTCAGAGCAAGTTCTCTGCGTGCTTTTTCCATATTAAAACCACAGCCCAACAGAATGGATTCACTCCATCTACAAAGGGCAAAGTTTAAGTTGCAGAGTGAAAATGAAAGCCCAGTGATAAACTCCGGGTTTTAAGCAGTGCTTAAGTTCCATGGTTAGCCAGAGGAAAGCAAATAAAACCTAAATATTCAAATGGAGACTGCTAAACTCTGTTTATCATTTCCTGAAGAATCAGCTCAAAGACAGAATCCTATTCCCTGCCTCCTGTTTGCATTTGGAAATTACTTTATCCATAATATGTTTACTAAAATAAGCAACATGAACACATAAATTCTGAAAGCAGACTTTTACCCACAAACTAGGCTGATCCCTGAGCTTTGAAGTTTCCATAGCTGCCCTGTTTTTTTTGGCCACTCCTCGTTCTGACTGCTAGCAGCAGAAGAATCATAAAACACTGCAGAAAAATGCTACAGATTCTTTGCCAAAACAAGTAACGTCCCCCCGTAGCATCTTTCTGAACCACTTCCAGTAACATCACAGTGCTGCTTCTCCCTCCTTCCCCACGCTCTGCTTACCAACACTGCCTGCCTGAGCACAGCAAACAAACACAGGCAGCAGCAGCAACATCCTCACTCCGTGCTCGGCTGCTGGCACCACCTGGGCACACACCGGGGCTGACCTGGCTGAAAATCCCCACCTGCTACTCACTCACAGGCACAAACTGTTAAAAAAGGAGAAGTTCCAGGAAATGTCAGCTTACAGAGTCTCTCACACACTTGTGAATGCATCCGCTCTATTTTATCACAATCAGTAAATCACACAGGATTAGCAGTAGCAGCTGCTCATAGAACCCCAGAAGGTTTGGGTGGGAAGGGACCTTAAAGCTCATCCCATCCCACCCCTGCCATGGCAGGGACACCTCCCACTGTCCCAGGCTGCTCCAAGCCCCAGTGTCCAGCCTGGCCTTGGGCACTGCCAGGGATCCAGGGGCAGCCCCAGCTGCTCTGGGCACCCTGTGCCAGGGCCTGCCCACCCTCCCAGGGGAGAACTTCTTCCCAACATCCCATCTAACCCTGCCCTCCTTCAGCTTAAAGCCATTCCCCCTGTCCTGTCAGACACAGCCGTGCACCCTGGGGCTCCAGGGTGTTTTCCTGCAGCTCCCTGGACACCCCAGAGCCCCGTGCTGCCGGAGCCCCGGGGATTTGGGGTGTGCCAGGAGGGCAAGCAGAGCGGTGCTGGGGCTGTGCTGCTGTGGGGAAGGGCAGGAGCCCCAGGGATTTGGGATTCTCCAGGAGGGTGAGCAAGCGCCGGCAGGGCTGTCCTGCCAAAGGGCAGCACCCAGCGCTCCCTGAGGATGTGGGACTGCGCCCCTGTGCCAAGGGCTGCAGGACAGTTACCATCCCAAAGGCAACGTCCTACGGGGACACCTCACTTTTGGGGACCCTGGAGCAGCCATTGCTGCCTTCTCAGGACACATTAACACGTTCTTAAGACAAGAGGTTTCATTGCTTTTGTGTAAACTGCCAGAGCAATCAAAACCATCATTAGAGACAAGTTACTGGCTAATCTGATTTTTAAGTATGCACAGCAATCAACGTTATATTAATTATAATATCAGACTAAAAGGCGAAGACATCACTTCCTGGCACACCCACAGACCCCCTCAGATGACAGTGTGTGAGTGCCATTGTTTTTTAATTATTATTTCTTCGAATGCCTTTGTTAAGCCTTTGTTCCAAGTTCCAGCCCTTTACCTGCAGGAAAATGACAGTGACTTGTGCTGGGCTGCTGAGGACGCCCCTGCACACCACCCCCATGTGTCCCCTGTGTCCCAGCCCTCTCTGAAGCGTGGTGGCTGTTGTCACCAGGGGCTGTGCACACAGCAGGCTGTGGCAGCTCACTGTGCTTAGGGTTTGCTTCACCCAATTACTTGTTTGTCACCGAGAGCCTGCGTATCGAGCAGGTATTGTCAAGTTATTTTTGGCCCCCGATACAGTGGCAAAGTGTAATGAGGCCTTGAGGTGAACAACCACCTTGGCAGCAAGGCACGGAGCTGATGTGCTGTTGAAAGGCTGGAGAGCAATTAGGTTATTTGGGTAAGAGGAGATGCTGGGCAGGGCATGTGAAGACAGAGAAAACCAGCTTAAGTATTGAAACGCCACCCCCCTCCTCCAAGTTGTCAGCTAACTATTTAAGCAAGGTGTTAATTTACTGCAGGCTGGATTGTCGACAAGCTTAATTTTTTTATTAATTCAAAAGATGCACAGGCTTGTCCCACATGCACACGTTGCCCAGCCCTTTCCAGATGAGTGGAGCAGCTCGCCAGATGATTGTTATCACCATTTAATTGTATTACAGTGATTCCCACAAGGCCTGGCCGTGGGCCTGGTGTGCACGGAGTGAGGGGCTGTGCAAACAGGGCCAAAGGTGGTCTGTGGAGTGGCAACTTCAGCGTGACAGTCAGCATCAGATACACAGAGCAGCTACAGAAGCAGATGGAGAACCAGCTCAGTCGAGACCCGTCACCCCACGAGGCAGCTCACAGGATGCCGAAGGCATGGAGTGACCTGAGGAGCACGAGGGTAGGGCACAAGTCCTCTCTCCTGCTCTGTGGGTGTCACCTGGTGTCCACGGGACTGGTCAGGGTGTGCTGTCACACCCGTGGTGGCCCCAAACACCGCACAGCACGGGGCTCTGCAGAACCACTGTGCTGGTCACGCTGCGGGGAGTGGTTCTGACCTGCCTGACTGATCAAACTGGGCTTTATCTACTCAAACTCGACATCACATCCTGTCTGCAGGGCTGGAAAAGACCTCAGAACCCATCTCATTCCAGCCCCCTTCCATGGGACACCTTCCACTAGACCAGCTTGCTCCAAGCCCCATCCAGCCTGGCCTTGGACACTTCCAGAGGGTCACTTAAAGAAGGTATTTATTTTTGTAAAACATTTCTGCAGATACACCTACAGGAAAACACTGTAAGATAAGCACCCTCCAAGTGCAAATTCACAGGTCGCTAATTTGGGCATAACATATCTAGAGAAACCACTGGGAAAATACAAGAGCAGGTCCAACAGCCAAGTTTTCGGAAGGAACACTGACCACAGCACGGAAAAAAGCTGCTAGACAAGCAAAATGACCTTTGCAACACAGACACAAGAGTTTCCTAATTCAATCCATAGAGCTGGCTGGTTTTGCTTTAACCTTTCCAGTGGTCAAGGATGAGGGTCTGTACCCAAAGGTCAGGATTTCTCTCGGAGCCCGGGCTGAGCAGGTCACAGGGCCGTGTTTGCTCAAGGTGTGGCTGCAGAGGACAGGACACCTCCCCTGCTGCACAGGGAGCAGCACCACAGGCCCAGGACATCCCCAGGGCCAGCGTGAGCTCATCCCTCTGACCACTGCAGGCAATTGCTGGTGTATTCCGAGGCTGCTCACCCCCTCTGCAGCCAGACTCGACTGTTCAGGTGTGAACTGGGTTCTAACGAGCTGGCTGCTCGAGAACCCTGACTTCAAAACGGCTTTGGCTGGGGTGGTCTGCTTTAAATGTGTCTGATGCAGCCACGGGGTGTCTCTTGATGGGGTGAAAGAGGCTGAACCTGGTGTTCCAGGATTGCCAGGATTGCTCCTGAGCATGCTCTCATCCCTGCATACGTTCAGAGAACCTGGCACAACCCTTCCACGCTGCTCCTTCCAAAACCCTGACTGCTTTCCATCTTTCCACCCACATGGTAAATCTTTCCCAGATCCCAAAGGCTCTGGAGGCTGTGTATTCATACAGCAACAATCCTCACCTTCACATCAACACCCACCTGACTGGGAGTTAGAAACACAAGGCTGAACTTCTGGCAATGAATGCAGACCAGAATGAAGACTGAGATCATTCCTCTGCCTCTCCTGATGAAGGGGTGAGGTGAGAGCCCAGGAGTTCACCCCATTTCTTCCACATGAAAACTACACGAGACCTGTTCAGACCTCAGGAAGATCATCAGGAGAACCTGGAGAAGAGTGCCTAAAGAACCTCTCCTAGATGCAATCAGATGGAAGAGGAAAGATTCCCGCTGTTCTCTCTCAGCAAGTGTCACAAACTCAGCGTCAGACTTTCCATCTCTCACAGCCTGCAGTGTCTCCCTGCCTCCCTAACCAGAACACCTGGGGATGAACCGCCGTGGGAGAGCAATTCCCTAATGACAACAGTCTCTTTCATGACAACAGTCTCTCTATGCTGCCCCGGGCTGCCAGGAGAGCTGGTATTTGAAGCTCCAAAGCTGACCCACCCCTGAGGCTGAGATCCACAGCAGGAGCTGTGCTCCTGGCACGGCTTCCCACCCCTCCTCAGGGGCAGCAGGGCCTGCCTGGCACTGAAAAACTGCCAAAGTCAGATCTTAATAATCATTTATCTCAGCAACACAGGCAAGGAGAAAAGAAAAAACTCAGCAGCTATTATCACAGGACAGAACAAACTGGTGCTGAGGTCCCCAGGCAGCTCCCACACCTGCTGAAAGCTGCACAGGCCCCAGGCATACAACCCCCAGCAATAAACCCAGCCAGCAGCAGTAAAACCAGGGCTTTGCTCATCTGCTTTTGATTTTTAAACGCTGCTTCTCTTAACAAATGAAGTTTCAGTGCTTCTGGGACCAACAACCTAGCAAATGAACTAAGTATTTATTTGTGGCTTTATTACTCGGCAGGCCCATTTCCATGGAGTCGTTTTTCCCTGGGACCCAGCCTGCTCTGCAGCAGCTGTTTTCTATTACAAGCCACTCAAATTCCTTTGCCTCTAATTTCCAAAAGTGCCCACTAACTTGAAGTATTTGGAAACTACAGCAAATGGTTGTGGGAGCTCAGCAGCACTTTCACCTCATCCCTCTCCCCAGGTTCTTGCCCATCTCCCTCACCAAAGCTTGAGCTGGCCCATGTGGCCCCAGTTCTCCGGATCCCCCAAGCCTCCAGGCCCCACAACGTTTGTGAAACCCCAAGAAGGACCCTCAGGGTACAGAGCAACCCAGAGAAAGGTGCCCACAGGGGCTGGGTGAGAAGGTGGTTTGGCCCACGCCGTGCACGACTTTTGAATCCCTATAGGTGAAGGGGGAACAGGAGTCTTGGGGAGCTCCTCTGACTGTGAACAGGAGATTGGAATAAATCAGGTGGCTCTGGAGAGGTCAGGGCAAGCTGTGAGTGTGCCTTGAGCCAGGATTTCGAGTGCCAGGGGAAATCCTGCTACAATAACACAGCTCTACTGGGGTTTGCTGGACTCATAAACTCCCTCCTGGCCCCACTCTGAACAACCTCAGCAAGTCGAGGTCTTCAGCTCCAAAAAAAGAAAAGAAAAAGGTTTCTTGGGAACAACACTTTTGGCTTAGAAATTCTTGGCTGTGAGGGTGGGCAGGCCCTGGCACAGGGTGCCCAGAGCAGCTGGGGCTGCCCCTGGATCCCTGGCAGTGCCCAAGGCCAGGCTGGACACTGGGGCTGGGAGCAGCCTGGGACAGTGGAAGGTGTCCCTGCCCCTGGCAGGGGTGGCACTGGATGAGGTTTAAGGTTCCTTCCAACCCAACCCACTCTGGGATTCTACAGTTCTGTGATAATCACAGCAGGAGCCCCTCCCAGCTCCCACCTCACTCTCCCAGCACATGTAAGTCAGGGCCATTAACTGCTCTGAAGGGCACTTCACTCAGTTTATCTGCTTCTCTGTTTGCCACTTTTTAAGTACACACTGATATTGGCTTTTTTAAACCACTTGAACACTGTGCAAGGCCCTTTCAGACACACTTGAGGCCTCTCTCAGCCAGTCATACCCAGCTTGGGAAACAGCTCCTGTGACACCGAATAAGTGGATGCCTTGGACAACACCAGGACAAGCGGTGATGGCAGCCGAAGCCGTGTCCTGACCCCGGGCTGGTCCTCCAGCACCATGCTGGGGGCAGCCCCTCTGCCCTTGCCCAGGCTCTGCCTCCTCCCACCCCATCTTGCACTCGGGCAACTCAGCTGCAAAATCATCCTCCTTTTTTTAATTTTTTTCCTTTTTTTTTGGTGTGTTCAGGTTTCTGGTGAGAAATCACTCAGCTCACATTGCCCAGCTTTGGTGCCCAAAGCCAGGGCAGCAACCATGTGGGGGAAGAGAATGGGACCTGCTGGGGACAGGGACAGCAAAGTCCCCCTCCTTCACCAGGGTCCAGCAGGGATAGGAAAAAAAGGAAACCTCAGTGATCCTGGGTAGCTGAGAGCGCCCAGGGTGTCCCGGGGTTTATTCCTGTGGCTCTCATCCAGCAGAGCACTCAAGTACATGCTGGGTGTTAACAAGTGTTCGAAGTCAGGGGAGCAAGGAAGCACAACACTGAGCTGAAGTCTAAACCAGGACAAAGCAGGGTCTTTCTGTTCCACCCCGTGAGCCCAGAAATGCCCTCTCACAACCTCTTCCCTCTCTTGAGACTCACAGCATCCCTTCATGACTGGGCCCTGCCTTTTCCTTTGGATAATCTGCGCTGAGCCACGATAAAGCTAAAAATTCACAAGATTAAAAGTCTCATCCCTCACAAAGTCTCCTTTGCCACCAGAAGGAACGTGGCAGCTCTCACTGGGAAGCTCGAGTTCAGTTTTTCTGCCTACTCAGACAAATATTATTGCACTCAGGTCATACACTGAAGAGTTTCTTCACATGCTCAGACTCTGCGTTTTTCTAGGGAAAAAAAAAAAGCTGAGATTTTGGAAAGCAACAGTGAGATCTGCCTGTGGTTCTCCACTCCTATTCCCACACTTTGGAAAACAACGACTAATTCATAGAACTTCACGGGCTTTTGTGGGCAGTCTGCATGATAAAATAACATCTGACTGTGGGATTGTTCTCTGTGGAGAAACCTTTAAAATATGTCAGGGTGGTGATTAATCATGGAATGGTTTGGGTTGGAAGGGACCTTAAAGCTCATCTCATTCCACCCCCTGCTGTGGACAGGGACACTTCCACCCGACCTGGATGCTCCAAACCCTGTCCAACCTTTTTGAAGGCAAAAGGCATTCTTGTTTGGGGGACAGTTGAGAATTGGAAGAACAAAAAAGCCTCTTGGCTTTTAGTTTTAAGCACCTTTTAAGACTTTATTAAAAAAATCACAAAAGGAAAAAAAAAACCCCACACTTCATATAGACATCCCTGCAAAACTCCTACTGACATCCCGAGTGTCAAGACTGTGGGATGTGGGATATTCTGGGGTGCCTTTTTAAAAAAAGAAAATTAACAGTCTAACAGCAAGGGTCTAACAGCCCTTGCTCAGGCTGGGTAATTGTGCCAAGTGAGGAGGCATGAGATCCTGTGGAAGAAGGGCTCAGGAGGTGACCTAGAGGGTTGGTGGCACAGCTGGGTGTTTGGGAAGGCTGGGCAATCCATGTACCCCACAGCCACACCCCGAGCATGTTCTGCACAGCTCTCCTGACTTCAAACCATCCAGAGAGAGGTGCAACTTGGATGGTGGCTGGGAATCTACCACTTCTCTCTGAAGGTGAAGTTAATTTATGGCCCATTCCTTCTCTTTTTTTAATTTTATTTTCAAGCCACACAGGGCACCTGTTAGAGACTGAAAATAGTTTATGCCTCAAACACTGACATAAAGTTTAAAGAAGCTACAGCCACAGAAACCTCCTTGAAAACTGCTGATTAGGTAAAAGGAAACCCATTGTTCAGTCAGCTCAGGCTGAAGGGAAGGTGTGCATCCACAACAGACCAAATCCTCCAGCTGCCATCCCAGCTGAATTTGGGGTGGGGGAAGAGTACAGCTCACAGAAGCCAGGTTTACACAGACTCCCCCCAAAAGATTGCAGGGTGCTGCTGGAGGCACCGCTGCTCCCCACGAGGGCTGGGGGTGACAGTGGCACGTTCTGGGAACGGCTGTTCCCTCCCTCCAGCTGGGCCCTGGGTGCTCCCACAGCCTCGGAGGTTGCAGGTCCTCCTACAACCCAAGCAGGGGGTTGTGGAACCGGAGCCCACCCAGCACCAACACGGAACGACAAACCCAGTGACGGAACTCGCGTCGTCCGGCGTCACCTGCAACCACACACCCACGGAGCGGTGTCCTTGGCTCAACTGCCGGGCTGAACCCGGGTTAAACCCGGGTTAAACCTGGGTTAAACCCGCTCCCAGGCCGAGCCTGCTGGCAGGAGTGGCTCTGCTCAGGTGATGCCCTGGCGGTGCACACCCGGTGCGAGCGCGGCCCCTCCGCTGGGACACTGCCGCGCTTTCCCAGTGGCAACGCAAGGCGTTTGATAAGATAACAAACGCCTGGCAGAGCACATCGGAGCTATGCAGGGCAGAGAACGGGAGGGGGAAAGGAATCCTGTATAAGCAGCAAAACAATACAGCTTTATCTAATCTCAGCAACTTATTGCTGCTTGTCTGCCTGTGTGTGTTTTACTGACAAAATAAAATAAATTGAATCAGCTCACACACGATAACATGCTCTTTCCTACCTCATACTAATTGCCTGGCTAATTGATGTTTGTTGAACTTTCTCCATTTCATTGAGTGATTAGGTACAAAGCTAACAGTTGACATCTGTAGGCGCTTAACTGGCGTCTGTAATTACTGTTAATGTTAAATAATTGTTAGTTAATTGGAGTGGTAACTGACTGAATGGAATCCAGATTGTGAAGCAAAAAGAGACCTAGTTAAATAAACATACATTTTCAGAGAAAATAACATTTTATTACAAGGGAGAGACTAACAGCAGGCCAGACAGGGGAGGTCTGCAGGATGCTCTGTTTACCAGATCTCACAGCAGCCTCCAGCCTGGACTTCCCCAACCACAGGTATGGCAAGGCAGGGTCTTTGTCACCAAAACACTCCTATCCCAAATATTTTTCCTCATTATTTTGAACTAATTAGCACAATTTTACAACCCAATACTGATGTCTTTTTCGAGAAAATAAAATCTAGGCTAATCTACGAAACAAATATTCCCTTCATATTAGATACAACTGTGTTGGCAAATACTGCCATTTTGCTCCCCAGCCTGGAATAGCTTGACTTTGCAAAAATCCACAGCCTTAAATGAACTCTTGGGGGCATGTGATCACCAGCTGACCACAGAGGGTACTTGATACCAGCCCAAAGGGGCAGGGATGCCCAGAACAACACTTCCAACTTCTCCCTCTGCTGTTTTGGTCACGAAAAGCCAATGCCTTCAGGTGCTCGTACCACGCCGGCTGCTTTCGGCTTTTGCTTTGGATCGCTGACTTAAAAGTTACCAGCGAAGCCTCGAAAGGCTCCTGCTTCGTAAGTTTAATGGTTTAAGAACCTGAAACGTTTTGGAAGAGGCTACCTCGGACTTTCACCTGCCCCTCTGGGCACATCACATTATCCAGTGACCTTTTCCTGCAGCTACAGAACAGCACCGGGATCCCACAGCGCTGGCACCTCCCGGCACCGGGATCCCACAGCTCTGGCACTTCCTGGCGCCGGGATCCCACAGCGCTGGCACTTCCTGGCACTGGGATCCCACAGCGCTGGCACTTCCTGGCACTGGGATCCCACAGCTCTGGCACTTTCCGGCACGGGGGTCCCACAGCGCTGGCACCTCCCGGCACTGGGATCCCACAGCTCTGGCACTTCCTGGCACTGGGATCCCACAGCTCTGGCACTTCCTGGCACCAGGATCCCACAGCTCTAGCACCTCCTGGCACCGGGATCCCACAGCTCTGGCACCTCCCGGCACTGGGATCCCACAGCTCTCGCACCTCCCGGCACTGCGATCCCACACCTCTGGCACTTACTGCTNTCCCACAGCTCTGGCACTTCCTGGCACCGGGATCCCACAGTGCTGGCACCTCCCAGCACCGGGATCCCACAGCTCTGGCACTTCCCGGCACTGGGATCCCACAGCTCTGGCACCTCCTGGCACTGGGATCCCACAGCTCTGGCACCTCCCGGCACCGGGATCCCACAGCTCTGGCACCCCACAGCTCAGCTGGCAGCCACGGTCCAGCCAAAAACCACCAGCACGTAGAGAAGGAGAGGGCACGGAAGGCATAGAGAGGGGTGGTTTGTGCTCAGGAGATGCAGCCATAAAGGGATCTTATGAACAAATTCCTTGCTCAGATAAAACCTCCCTGGCACAGGAATAGCTGCCTCGCTCTTTTGTGCAGCAGAACAAAGCACCATCTCAAGACATTTATCGACCTTTTTGTCTGCTTCACTTGGAAGTCACAGTGAAGTGACCCAGCCGCTCTTCTAATCTAACTCAGGGGTACCAGAAACCCGGGCTCTCCAAACCCACAGCTTTTTCCAGTGCTCAGCCTCTCCCTAATGAGACACTGAACTTCCACATGGAAAATACTAAAAAGCCATTTGAAACCCACAAACCACCAGCAAACCAGTGACTCAAAGCCACCAGGGAAGCCTCTGCCGGAAAGGTGAGGGGACACCACTGTCAGAGTGTCACTTGTGGGGGTGAGCCATCGGAACTGCCACAAAACCAGACACCTGGGGCGATTCAGCAGTCCCTGAGGTGTGCTGGCCTGGGGCTGGTTCCCTGCAGCGCTGGGGTTGCTCCAGAGCTCTGAGAGCAAGGCAGGAAGAGGCATTTCAGTGAGAAGAGGCAGCAGGGAGGGCCAGCATCCACACAGCAGGCACCCCAAAAATTGCAAGCCAGGCTGAGAACACACCCCCAGTGAGCGAGGACGTTCTGTGGATTCCTCCAGACCCTTGGCAGGAGGGAGGCAGCCCCAGCCAGTCCCCTGGCACACTGACCATGGTAACACTGCACACACGTGCTGCCTGCATGGCACTGCATCCGCTCACACCCCGCTTGAGATGCCGTGGGGATGGTTTACTTCAGAGTGAGAGCACCTCTCCACAGCCAAGGACCTCCTGTGAATGGATCAGCAGGGAAGGAATTGCCAGCTTTAGCTCCCTGCTTGTTTACAGAAGCAGATGTTGTAGAGGATCCTCAAGAAATGCTTCACCACAGACAGCCAAGGGGAGAACAACAACACGCCTGTTTTTTCTAGGGCAGGATATTGCTGCAGAACCACCTAAAAGGCCAGGGCTTGATCTGACTGGTATTTCAGCCACCAGTGAAGCCTCCTAACCCAGATGCCTTGATCTACCTCCTGCTGAGAGTATAAATATTTCCCTGACAGCTGGTGGTGCCACGCAGCAGAAGGATTCATAAAGTTTACATGAACATCCTGTAAACAATTTGAACATAAAAAGCTCTAACAGCCCAATTGTGCTTCTGATCAAAGGCAAACTTCAATATACAGCACAAATGAAAACTTCACCACTTTGGGACTCATTTCTCCCTTCAGGAAAAGCTGTTTTCCAAGGGTACGTAGGAGGGAGTTAACATAAATGAACCACACAGTCGTAGTAGGAGCTGCCTGCTCTGCAGCTTCAGATGTGTGTATTTAAATTATTGAGAGATAATGGAATTTAATTACGCTGAGAAGTCATGTTGCAAAAATTCATGAACAAACCCTGTACTTTGGCTGGGATTAATGGTGCTGAGGTGAAACTCTCAGAGGCTGAGGGGCAGTTCTGTTCCTTCAAAGACACACAGACTACAAGCAGCAATCCCAAACTGGAAGGGCCATCCCGCAGGGAGCGAGGGAGGGAGAGCGGGAGCTGCAGGCGGGGGATGCTCTCCTCTGCCAGCTCTTCTCCAGCTCATTTATTCAGACACTGACAGCTCCTTTGTCAAGCATTCCCAATGGCCCGGACCCTTGGGTGCTCACCTCCCAGCACAGCCACCTGGGTTCCCACGGGAACCACCTCCCGGGATAACTCAAGCATTACGAGGTGTTCCTGCCGGAGCCGTGCAGTGCAGGGCTCTGATTCACGGCCAGGGACCATTCGGTGGCAGCTGCGGAACCTCCTGCTCCGGGGACCAAGCTCCATCCCTCCCAAATTCCCAGCCCTGCTGCAGACACGCTGAGGGCTGGGGACCTCTGGGAGTGGTGGCAGCAGGGAGGTGACAGGGGAACCCCCCCAGCCCTTCCCATCGCTCGACTCCGACACAAGTCCCAGCCCTGAGGGACCCCAACATCCCCTTGCTGCCCCAAAAGCTCACAGGACCCTTCTAGATTCAGGGATGCACCTTCCCATTGAGCTCCAAGGGCAGCCAAGTCCTAAACGGGAGCTGAGAGACTTCTCCTCAAGGGTTTTACCAGCTCTTCAAGGGAGGGCTGGGAGGGATTTCACTTGGCTCTAGATTCTGTTAATTCTTAGTGTTTCTGAGGAAGGGACTGTTCCACATTACACATCCACACTAATCCATCACTCCTTGAGCCTGAGCACATCTTAAGCCTTGAAGTCCACAATGAAACGACAGAAAGGGGAAAAAATGAGATCTAAAATGCTTCAGGATTTGCATCTGCTCCATAAATACATTACTTCTGTAATTTCTGCTGCTTCAGTTATAAATAATACTAAAAAATAAAATAAAAAACCCCAAAAAGGCGAGAAAAACCCAAGCAGTGTGTGAGCCACGGGTGGCTGTGGGACACCCGAGAGGAGTGGCCGTGGACACCGAGGGCCGGGCCCTGCCAGCCTTCCCAGCCCTCCCAGCCTGGCAGCTTGGAAGCTTCCATCACGATTTACCCAATGCAAATCTGACCTTTCCTACGAGTGACTTTTATTGCTTTTGGCAAAAGCAGCCGTGGACAGCGCAGCGGGGAAGAGCCGGCTTGGAAGGAAACAGCCGGAGCCGCGGAGAGGGAACTTGAACTTGGAACACGTCAAGCTGCCAGCCCCCGGGCACCCGGCAGCTCCCCGGGGCCGGCTCTCGGAGCAGGAACAGCTCCCCAGCACCGGCACGGAGCCCAGCACCTGCCTGCCAGCAATTACTGACATTATCTCCGAACAGGGGAGCTTTGCTGAGCTTCTTTTCCTGATATTTAGTAGTCTGAATGCTAATCCCTTTGACAAAACTGTCCCCTATGCTTTTTCCGTTCTCCTTCCCCTTAATCTCTTTCTCCCAGTGGAAAAAAAGAGGGTGGAAAAAAAAAAAAAAAAAAAAAAAAAAACAACAC
>VXAZ01010427.1:1094548-1118234 GCA_013399875.1 Gymnorhina tibicen | reverse complement strand
ATTCAGTCATCTGCAGGTCCCCGCGGCGGGGGCGGCCCGGCCGGGCGGGGGAGGCTCCGCGGGAGCCGCGCTCCCCATCCGCCAGCGGCCGGCCCGGAGCAGCCTGCGGAGCCGCGGGGCTGCGCGGAACCTCCTCGGTGCGGTGCGAGGGACCCGCGGAGCCGGACAGTCCCCCGTGCCCCGGGATGGCGGCACACGCACGCGAGCATCGGTCGCGAAAGCTCCACGAACATCACTCTCTAGAGCTCCGCGGGAGGAAAACACGATCGAAAACATCGTATTGCATTTAGCAATTTTTTGGTTTTATCGGAAATTTAATTTAATTTTTTTTTTTTTTTAAGTGGGCAAAACCAATGTCCCCAACTGCAGGCAGGGTGGCCTGCCGGGGGCCCCGGCTGCTCGCTGAGCTGTGGTGCCTCTCTGAGCCCCCCGTGCAGAGACTCGCCTGACTACTTCCAGCACTGAACATTATTGTCAACGGGCCATGGATTTCCCACTCGCTGTAGGTTTTCCTTAAGCGCAGCACACCATTAGTAATGGCCACCGCGGAAAATAAACGCACAGATACATGATGATATAAATGATTATTCACTGAAGCGCGGCACTCGGAGCCAAATGATGTTTCCTGGGAAGATGAGAGGCAGTTATGCACATTGGCGCAGTAGCCCCATACGGTGAGATGTTTCCTGGGAAAGGGATAGGTGCTAAGAGAGGACTTACGGGCTTGCAAGACTGGTCCCAGCGAGTGTTTTCAAGATTTCAAACCTGGAAATGGGTTTCAAATCTATACTGGGCTAGGAGTGCTAATGGAATTAGACTCCCATGGGTTCCACTTGAATTTGAGCTAAATCTTCAGAAACAGGGTTGACAAGCCCTATTCACCCCAACTCCTGTGGCAGAGCTCAGCCTGCAGGAGGTGACTCTCCTAAGTAAAAGGTGGGAACTACCTACACCAGCCAGAAAACAAGAGCAGAGCAAGAGCTGTGTCTGCCTGGTCGGCCTCACCTGAGCTGGGACTATAGTTATGTGCCCAAAATCCAATGGCAGCTTGGAAAGATGCCCCTATGTCCTGGCCCAGCTCCGAGCTCACCTCGGGACGTGGGATGAAGAGGGACTGCCCTTCTCCTGGCCCCAGGGCACCGAGGTGGCCCCGAGCTCTCCCCCAGCAGTGACGGGGTGCAGGTGGCTGCAGTGGCTCTAGTGGCGCTGCCCAGAGCAAATCCCACAGCATGTGAGGGAAAGGGGAAATCACGATCTGACTGCCCACACAAGCACAAGTGCCATAATTAAGAAAGAACTCCTACCAATTACCCATGTAGAACTACACAATTTAATGCAAATATTTCCCATTCGTTTCCTCATTCCATCACCGTATGATCCATTTAAGAATCCATTTAAGTTCTCCCCTTCAGTGGCTTCTCCAAGATTCTTATCTGAGGTGCAGTCCCACTGACTTGGTGGTTTCTGGGACAGCGGGGTGGGAAGATGTCCAAAGAACAGTAACGATGCACAGGAGATGAACACACCCAGCAGAGCTCCAGACCATGGCCGCAGACACCACAGTGCTTTCGTGCCATGGCTGATCCCAGGTGGGGATGCTTTGGTGAAGCTGGGACAAGTGGTCTCCACTGGAAAATGAAAGAATTGTGGCCAACCTCAGATCCCGGTATGGCAATGGAAATGAGTTCTCCAGGACTGTCCAGTTTAGTAGGTTATCCCCGCATTTCCATACCGTAACTGAGCATGGATTTTGGCTGTTAAACTTCCACAGGTTTTTACATCTAATAAATATATATTTGCATCTAATAAATATATATTGCAAACATAACCTTGTGCCATCAGAGAGGTGGTTTTCATCTCCTCTTAGAAACCCAACAGAAATGGCTTCAGGTCTGGTATCTGGAATCAAGAGTGGGTGGCAGCCAAAAGCCATTGCAGCCTGCTGGCCATGGATGTTGCCAGAGTGCAGATTCCAGACACCACCAAAAATAAATTAATAAAGCCATTAAGCTGCCAGCGTGTTCTCTGTACAGTCATAGCACCTGGGGACTCCACAGACCGATGGGGAGGCTGTGCCTGAACGAGGAATTAAATGCACAGTACCAAGGTGTGGCAGCTCATGTATTCTATGAGCACCTTGGTCAAGACTTTCCACATCCTGACATGGTAAGAACGGGTCTAATTAAAGCCTGGGCTCCTCACAAGACTTTAATTTGATAAATTTAGCCTGGATTAAACGACAGGCTTGTCTGTACTGGATTTTTCCAATGTTAATCACATGCCACACCTGAAATCTCAGCATACACAGAATCAGAAATGCAGTTACCTGCTCATCTCCCTGGGGCTGTGAGGGTTTATTGGCAGGGCTCTGGGCCTCATTATGTTCATTATTCGTGCCTTAGAGATAAATCGAGGACCTCTGTTTTCCTGCTACAAAATTACACATGCACAAAACGCATTGTGCAATTCTGAATGAGAAATTTGGAGTTTGCAAATTCACTCAAAGCCAAATTAAATCAAAGGGACCCCTCCTCCCTGCAGTGATTTCAATGGCCTTTGGATCAAGCTTCTCCCTCTCCTGACAGCAATACTTTCCTGTGTTTTAGGTTATGCCTGGATAGGTTTTTGAAACCTTCTGTCTCTTATCTACGTGGGACCTTGCCAGAATTTTTTTCATCTGTCTGTGGTCTCTGTCAGCATTGACATTTGTTTCTGCCATAACAACAGCCAAATGAAGTGCATTGAACTTGGATCAAAAGTAATTTCAAGATCTTTCACTCTCTGGAAGAGGTTTTCAGATCCAAGTATTTTATAAAAATGACCTAAAGCTGCCCAGACGGCAGGCAGGGAAGCACACATTCGTTTCCAAGTCGTAGAGTAATTCCAAAGAAGAATTATCCATCTCTGGCACAAGAAGCAAACGAATATTGAAATTACAGCAGATTATATTGGATTAAATTATTTATGGCAAACTTCACCTCACCTGGAAGGCTCTGCAGCTTTTTTCCTGGCAACATGAAAAGTGGGTATTCCAATTCTTTGGTATTCTGTCAAAGCCTGGAAACATTTATGTTTCCATTAGGTGCTAACCTTCCCAGAAGACACCATGGTATCTGACTTTGGAGCGTGACTACGGTGCCTTATAAAGCCCTTCATAATGCTTTGAAAACATACAGGATTTTGCCTATTACTGGATAGAGAGATGCAGGATCTCTTCCCCAAGAAAAGAATTTATGGAGCTATCAGCGGAGTTTTCTGGCTGTGACCAGCGAGCCACAGCATAATGTCCCAACCAGAAGGGACTTAAACTCCAGCACTTTGAGAGGCTCAGGACACGGACCTGTTCTCGAGAGCGACCTCGACAACGGCAAAATCACAGCTGATGTGGCCATAAAAGTCACGAGAGATGCCAGGGAAAGGGATTCGTGGCGAGGACAGGTTCTGCTGGATTTGGGGGGGATGTCTGGGAGCAGTCTGGCCCTGGGCCGAGCACCGGCTGCTCCTGGCAGTGCATGATGCTCCCTCAGCGTCCCCTCCAGCAGGGACAGGGAGACACAACCAGCAAATGCCCCTTTCCGAGGGGAGCAGAGCTCGGGATGTAGAACATCCCCGGGTAAATCTTCGTGTAAGGAACGCTTTTCATTTGACAAAGCAGAAAACTTCTGCGGGAACATATTAATGACAGTGCAACTTTTTTATTATTTTTATTTTTCTGCAGCATTTGCAAAACTAAACCCCTTTGTAATCCCTTCTTTTATGCAGAACAGATTGCAGTTTTAAGCAGAGGCCCATAAACTGCAGGTTCAAAGAAACCTGAAACTGAATTAGCATAAAAGCTGGAATTCTCATTTAGAGGAACAGCAAGGCAACCGCTCTGCAGGCAGTTTTATGATTAGGGTTTCAAATGGAAACAAAGATAAAAACTGGGGCTCAGGGAACAATAGGGCTGCTCTCTCTTCCTATCCTTACAGCTTGGCCCTATAAAATACTAAGTGGTCTCCACTGCTTCCAAGGACAGAATTTAGCCCAGACTGGCACACTTGGGGAGGGTGGATAATTTCCTGAAGCCAGTCACTGTACCAAAGACAAATCCTAACTGTCCTACATGTGTGAAGCCATTTCTCCCCAGGCTTCTCCAAACAGTGTGAAATCCTTGAGGTGAACACCACAGTCATCTTTCCTTCCCTCCAGCCACCACGAAGAGTGAGAATCCTGGCTGTAACTTTTCCATCAGAAAATGCCTGCATTTTAGCTCTTCCTCTGTAACCCTTCCTGGGCTTCGAATTCCAAGTTACTGAATACACCACAGAGCATGGGTTGGCTGGATGTAGCTCCTCGGGACCTCGCTGGGCTCTGAGCTGCTACCCACCCTGCAGTCTAACCAGGAACATAAGATCCTATCACTGGGTAAGAGGATAAAATATAAATTCTTCCCCATCCACCAGCACCTCTGTTGTGCACTTCATAAATGCACCGCTTTCAAGCTGTGGCCATTATCCTCCCCCAATTTCTGCCTGCTAGCAGGTTCTGCAACTGAAGAAGTATTTCAAATTAATTTGTCTGTCAATATCTGGGTACTGAATCACCTAATAAGAGAAATATTTTTCATTCTCTTCTTCTCCGTCAGAAGAAGAGACTTTCTTATCACCAAATAAAGCATCCATTATTGCGTGCTGTAATCCCAGTCTGTCGTCCAGGTCATTTTTAGTCCAGAAAATGCTGAATCAGCACCATAAACCAATCAAGTAATTTCTTCCATTTTCTAACATTCAAGCAAAATAATGAAAATCACATCTCATTTGATGAGAAGAATATACGACAGAAATCTCCTCTTCCAAGGATAATTTTCAAAGAGGTGTGCCAAGGCAAGAAATACTGTTGCAAAAACATGTAGCTAATGTAGGGGCTCTTCTGCTGAACAGATAAATTCCATTTTTGACTGTCAGCTCATATTTAGAAAGTAGATTATGAACAATAAATCTGTACCTTTAGCCAGCTTCTAAACCATGCAAAGACATTAACTTGGCAAAAGAATGACCATTACTTTGATGAATGAAACATTCACCTAAAATATTCATGTACAAGATGATAATATCCAATTGATAACCAAAAAACACCCATCCCACTGCAGATTTAAATAACTGAGATGCATAAGAGAGAAACCGAATCACACACATAAGAGGAGTTATTATGGCGCTGTTAGGAGAACCCACAAATGAAAAAAAGAGGCTTGATAAATATTTTCCATAACAAAACACAATTGGTTTCAGTGGGATACAGCTCTGTTTCTCATTAGTTATCCTTCACTTGTCAGACAAGTTCCATATTTCACCGAAACCCGCTGAGTATTCTTTCTAGTTTGCTGGGGAAAGTGGCTATACATTTAGCACGTTCCCTTTATGCTGTGTGTTTTCACAGGTCTTTCTTTAAAACACACTGTACATGCTTTTGCTTCTTTCCCTCAGGATAGTGGGTTTCGACATCCAAGAGGAGTTTAAAAGCAGGTAACAAGTCATCACTTTTGAAGCTGCAGAGCAGCTGAAGAGGTGCAATAGCCCCAGCAGCCATTATCAGTGCCTGCCAGGGTGCCACGCTATCAAGTTATATGATAAAGCACTCAGCTGACACCAGAAAAATAATCATTCCCTCTCTCCTGCACCACCCCCTTTTTCACAAGGAGGCTTTTTACACTCATTAAATGCAACCTTATCTCTGAAAGACTGCAATCCTCAGCAAATGACAAGTGTGCCTAATCTCATTTTCTGACAAGCGATTCTGACAGCACCTTCCTTTTGATTTCTAAGACACGTAGCTAGACATATATTAATCTGTCAGTCATCGCCCCTAGGAAGGATGGAAAAAAAGGAGAGACAGAGATGAACATTTGTGAATGTGAAGGGAACAAGGCAAGAAAGGACTAAGGGTCCTTTTCTGGCTATTTTAAGCAACTCAGCTGTGCTCTCTCTTTCCTCCCACCCCAAGTTTCTCCACTCCTCCCACCCAAGTCACTCCTGTGCAGCAGAGCCCTCAACCTACCTGTCTGCAGAGGTGGCTAACATGCATTTTATTTCAGGTATGAGTGTGGCCCAGGAGCTGTGGGCTAGCAGCCAGCTGTGGGTGTATTTTCAGGTTTTCCCTGGTGTCAAAGGCAGCTGGGCTCTCATTTCATTTCTCTGCACCTCAACTTTCAGCACTGCATAAAACCCAAGTGTTATTGTCACCATGGCACATATTTTAGTTACAGACATGGGACTTCCCAGTGCTGGTAGTATAAAATGTTAAGCCTTAATTCCAAATTTACAGTTTATGAAGTGTTCTGCAATAACATTTTTTTCTGCAGCGAGAAATGCTTTGTCATTGCAGGCAGTGAAGCCCCGCTTGGCTTTGGTCGCTGGCCTGGCTGGCACATGTTGGCAGGTACAGGCAAAGACGGGTGGGATAAAAGCATCAAGATTGAAAGCATCAAATTGGTGTCAGATCTTAACAACTTTGTATGAATGCTCAAAGTGCTGTAAAACGAAAGCATTTAGTACAGCATCGCAGCCTGGCAAGGTGCAAGCTGGAGAGGCTGAGCAACACCAACTCCAGGTGCACTCGGAGGCCAGGAAAAGGTAGGATTTCCAAGAACTCCTGGCTAGAATATGAGAAGATGCATTTCAAACCTGAGAGGGTTGTGGGGCCCTGGCAGTGAGTGTCAGTCGGGGCAGCTCACGTGGATTTGCCACTCAGCAAGTGTGCAAAATACAGAGCCTTTGTGCAGGATGTATATATGATATATACATATTTACTGGAAGAGGGTACATTTCGACTGGAAATTAGGAAGAAATTCTTCCCTGTGAGGGTGGTGAGGGGCTGGAATGGAAGGCCCAGAGAAGCTGTGGCTGCCCCTGGATCCCTGGCAGTGCCCAAGGCCAGGCTGGACAGGGCTTGGAGCAGCCTGGGACAGTGGGAGGTGTCCCTGCCATGGCAGGGGGTGGCACTGGATGATCCTTCAGGTCCCTTCCAACCCAAACCATTCTGGGACTCTCTGATACAGACTGGTGAGCACAGGGCTGCGGGGTGGCAGGAGGTAGACTGGCAGGTAGGTACAAAAGTGCAAAGAAGTGAGATTCTACAAATGAGACCCACAGGAAGAAAGCGATTAAATGAGGTGGGAGGCAGTGTTCTTCATCTCACACAGACCTATTAGTTCTGTTCCTCATAAACACGCCTTCTCCCTCTTAGCATGTGAGTCATATTAATATTTCTACCCACCAAATGCTAAATTAGAGTAAATTATACAGATTTACCATCTAACATTTGCTCCCTGACCTGCCTGCACTTGCAGAGAGCCTCCCCAGCTGGCAGCACATCCTCCTGCCTGGGGACATCCCAATGCCACAGCTCCAGCCTGGCACAGATGGGATCCCTCAGCTGAGAGCTCCTCTCCGCCTCCCTTCCCTTCCTCTGGGTTATATTAAAGTACAGGAGAAACTTTATTGTTCATAATGGGATAAGAAAAAAAAAATCAAATGAAAGCAAAGTACAAAGGGGCTCCAATGCAAGGCTTTAAAGCAATGCCATTTTCATAGTAATACAGTCATTAAGTACTTGTTTGATGGTGCAAAAAAGTAGGCCAAGATCTTTGCTAATACATTTAATTAATCAATACCTGCACTAGAAGATGGGAACAATTAAAGTTTTCCTCCTCACTCAGACAAAGCAGCAGAAAGCTTGTGATCTACTTAAGGAGCTCGTCACTCAATGGGGAAGATGAAAAGACTTCTTTAGTTTTACTTAAGAACTGAAATCACGTTAATACTCGAGTGTTTAGGATCTGGCTCTCAGAAAGGCAGTAAATGAGCAGTGGCAGGAAAGCTGCCTGCTGTCACCGAGTCCCTGGCCTCGTGTTTCTACCCTGATGTCATTGTAACGGGAAAAATCACAAATATATGCTGGAGTTCATTGAGCCTGAAAATAACACCGGGGATATTTCCTTGCAGAACACTTCGATAACTGGGTCTGGCAGAAACACCCCTCTACTGCTGATGGGCCTTAGAAGGGTAAATGTAAACCTGACCCTGTACAGCTTGGATTTCTGCTGGGTTTTTATTAAAATAGGATTTTCTGGTTGCATCTAAACTAGAAGAGAGAAGAAAAGAAGGTGTAGGCAGAAAAAGTCACCTCCTCTCGGGAGAAGTGGTGGGAGGAACCTGGGCAGTTCCCTGTGTGAACCTCTGGCTCGAGGAAGGAGAAACTTCTCATTTCCTGAGGGCTGCTGATATGGGCATCAAGTAAGAGAAAACTGCCTGAAATGAGCCCAAAACGCAGCTGTCCTTGGGGGGCCCCAGCTCTGCCCCTGCAGCAGGGGCCATTATCACCTGAGGGATATCTCTATTCCATCTCTCGGGAAAAACACCTTTGCCATCATCCTGGGGGTCCAAGGGCTACTGGTGCTGGCACGTCTCCCCTGCACCAACTCACTCAACTGTTTGAAAAAGCTTTTGATAGGGGTCTCATGGCACAAGATGCAGCACAGGCAGAGGGGAGAAGAGGCTCTCAGCAGCCCAAGAGGCAGGACAATGAACAGGACACAGGGGATAAGGTTGTTTCCCACTCCCCAGAGAAGGAACGTCAAGCGAGACCAGTGCAGGTAGTGCCAAAAACTGAACACTGCCCAGTTTCCTCCACTGTCTGATCCTCTGGTGAGAGCAGAACCCCACCCAGGACCTCACAGCTTCCTGCTGTGGAACCAAAGGGCCCTGTCACAGACAGGTGCTGACCTTACAGCGTGAGGGAAAGCACGGACACAGCGTTGAGTTGAAAACAAATTATTTCTTCATATAATCATTAGCAGGAATGTAAATGCAAATGACCTTATAATTTGTATCATGAGAACTATCAAGCTGATGTTGCAGCCAAAGGAGAAAATTCCTCCCTGGTCATCACTGGAGATGACTCAGGCCATAGAGCTGATCTCTTGTAAATTGGCTGCCAACTTTCACTCAGTATTAAGCCCACCAGGCACTTTGCTGTCTCTAACCCCCTCATCAGAATGCTGCAAGAGCCTCACTAACACTTTCATCGAGGCTCTCCATTCTTCTGTGCATCCTCACCTGGTATTGCAGGAGTCTGCGCTCAAAGCTCTGTGCAAGGCCACCGTACTCACAGTGAAAAAGGCAACAACAAAATAAGCAGATTGATTCTGCCCTAGTCCAGCCTCCATCCACAAATCCAAATCTCTCCAAAAGTCCTGGTCAAAAGTCCTCGGAAAATAAAATCCTTTTGACACAAGAAACAATTTTCAGTAGCTTGCCAAACACTATTTTTCTTTCATTTACGATTCTAACAAAACCTAACTTCTTTGTCTCTCAAGCTTCCTTGATCTCCTTCACTTTTAGCTGTCACATAAAGTCAATTGGCTGCACCTCTCTGCTTGATAAAGACAAGCCAACTGGTCTGATGTATCTTTAATGAGGAGGTAGGTAAGACACAGTCCAACAAGGTGCTGAACACTTTGACCCTAAGCTAGCAAAGCACTTAAATATCTGCTTAACTTTCAACAAAAAGAAGTCCTTCTGGAGCTAATGGGGCTGCTCTGGCATTCAGACTTCAGCACCATTGTATAAATTTGGCTGGATTAGGGACAGAGCCTTTGCAAGGCCCAGTTACTGAGAGACCAAAACCAGTCAGAAACACACAGGTAACCCGGAGAGAGCCAGGACAGCTGAGTCACAGGTGAACTGGGGAAAGTGCCTCTATCAGTAATTAACGTGCCAGCCGTGTCATTACGGTTGCACATAACACTGTGTTGTTTTTACTGTGTTAGAGGAGCAGGCAGGGTTATTCCTGCTCTAATGTAACATTCCATCAATGGCATGGAACACCTGAAGGATCTGCAAGGATGAAGGCTTGGCCTTTGCTTCAAAATCAGTGTTCGACCCTACAAGAAGGAAGGGACAAATAGAAAATAATACAAATCCAAATGAATGATGGGGAGGTCATGAAGAGGCAGCTGAAAGAGGAAAAATGATACCAAAGCTGAGCTATTGTTGCTGAGGTTCAGTTAATCAACTGATCTATATCCAGCCTGGATTATTCCAGGCATTACTGGAGGAGGTGTGCTTTGAGAATCTAATAAAATACACGAGAGCCATGATAAAACTTTAACTTGTTTTGATAATACAGTGACGTTCTACTCCACACGCACCTGTAAGAAAGCCTGTCAGATCTCATCACCATTAGTTATTAATCTATTTGTTCCTATAAAATTTTCTCATTTCCCCCTCCTTTTTCAGGAATTTACTTTTTCTAAAGAGGAACTGATTTAATGTAGGAAAAAAGCTGCAGCGTATCAAAAAGTGAATGGGAAAATGGGTAAGGAGATAATGTTTAACTGAGAAGGAAGAGTTATTTTAGAAACATTTTATATCATTTAAAAAGCACTGAGTACTATTTTATGCCTCTTCCTGAGGAATAAAAGTCGTAGTTATAAGTCCAGGTGTACATATTTCAATAGAAAAGTGAGACTGCAACAGATACATAAAAATATCTTTAAAAAGTAGCTCAAGTAGATTCTTCATGGGTAAAACACTGGCAACCTGAATTTTAATATCATTCTCAGCATTTCAGTGAAGCATTTTGTTAATCTGTAAAGCGCTGGAGAAAACAGAGGATAGATCATTCCTACTTAGCCCTGTGTCATCTCAGCTCTAGCAGCTGCCCCGGGGCTGTGCCGTCCATCACTGGGGCTGGGACATGGGGCTGGCCAGCTTAGTGCTTCCAGCTCTGTAAAATTTATAGAATGTGCCTCATGCTTGGGGTTATGGCCATTTATTTTGGAAGTTTCAGCTGATCTGTAACTCGCTGCTGTGCAAACAACAAAAAATAAGATGTTCACCATTCCAGGTTCTGTCTATACAGTATTACATAATATGAGAATTAAGTATTTTTCCTTAGCAGTGTGTTGCAATATTATGGTGTGAGCCTCTTTGTGTCACCCAGGACATACACCGAGAAGAAGGTTATAAAAAGCTGCCTGAGCTGGTTTTATTTTAAGAGGCCTTCAGACCAAAGGCCTCGTCTCCGCCTTGGGCCTGGCAGGGAGGCTCCGAGAAGTCACTGGGGCTCCCTATTAAAATACTGTTAGCACAGACGAGAGTTTTGGTCTTCTTTTTAGTTCAAACGTCGTCTGGGAGAGACAAAGAAACAAAGTGCTTGGGTCAGTGGAAATTTCTGACAAAGACTTTTCTTCCTGGCACACACAGGGACAACCCCACCAACTGTGTGGGGTTTGTCCCCCCCGAATGACAAGGCAAAGGTCCTGATTAAAGGCCCTCGGAGGGGGGACACAAAAGATGGCCCAGGACTTCAAAGTCAGCACACTGCCGGCCAGCGGGGAGGTCCCTTTTTTCCCCTCTCTCTCCTTTTAACTTCAGCTCCTGCTGGCTGTGGAGGGGCTTCTAATTGCATTTCACAGGGGCTGAACAAAACGTGGTCTTGTCTTCCACGCAGCAGCGACCTCGGAGGACGTGGAGATGATGTGAGGCTTCAGAGCAGGAACAAAAAGAGATTCATCATGTCAGCAAGCCGTGCAGAGCCAACGGTGAGGCTTCTGCAAGATCATTTGCATGTTGCCACATTTCTAGAGGTGAACAGGCAGTGGTGGGTTTTCACAGAAGTGGTGTGGCCGGCCCCCTCCTCATGGCTTTGAGCATGGGGCATCTGCAAACCCACCAAGATTTGGGTCAGGGTTTGACCCGATCTGCAGCACCAGTGGAAAGCCAGATAGAGCTGAAGGTGGCTGCCTTGACCAGCAGAGTGGAGATCTCCTTCGTGCTGGAGAGGAAGAACCTCTGCCCACTGATCCAGGTCTGCAGGTGGAGACTTTCTCTGGCAAATTGGGATCTTGATCAAACGGTACCCAGGCTGATTTAAGCAGCCTAATTAAAATTCTGTCAGTAAGTCTAGAGCTATGGAAGAGAAGGTTTGGCTGAAGCCACATAGATTTGTTGGAAGTACAGGAAAATGGTTTCAGGGGATGTGGGATGAGAAGAAAGCCTCAGGCCAGATGTTACACAGGCAATGCCATGCCAGTCAGACATGAGGCATGATTTAAATCAAGCATGGAAGTACACCGGAACCCAGCACTTGGCCACCTTACCTCCCAAAAAACCCAAAAGGCAAAAAAAGGTCTGTACTAGTATGGATGAACAAAATACCATCTCATCCCAAAATAACACAAGTCAACAAAGTGCTATCCCTTTAATCTCTGATAGTCCCTCTTTTCCACTTCCCTAATGAGATTGCCTTCCTCATTCTTTTCCTTTTGCATTCAAATTTCAATCTGCAGTGAATTTTCCGCATTACAGGATGAACCATATATCTATTTTCCCACATTGCACAGCACTAGACCCAGCACAATACATCCAAATCCCAAGAAGTAGAGTTTATCCCGTGTTCCCTGTGCTGATGCCAGTGGAAGCCGGCGCTGCCGAGCCCAAGCTTTCTCCGTGGATGCTCAGAAGAGAATTAGGCCTGGAATGAGGTTAGTTAGTCACTGCTGATTCATCACGCGTTTGAGATTTGGATTAACAAACCATTCATCCCCCAGTCCTTGTGTGCAGGCCCCTGTTTCCAACAGGAGAGGGGTTTTTTTATTTATTTACTAACTGACAATAGTGGAAAGCCTCATATTCACATCCGAATTATAATAAATGCATTATAAATGAGTAAGTAGGAAACAGTAAGGAAATGATGTTTTACTTTTAAATGCTAATTATGGAGCCCTGGTGCAGTTAATGTGTAGGGTGTTCTGTCAATTTTTAATGTTTATGCCAAGTGTAGTCTTCAATTTAACATGAGCTTTTAATCCTTTGAGTACTAAATTGCCTTTTAATGCTTGCAGCACAACATTGTGTTTGCACAAAGTCAGGACTGAAAAATGAATTTACTACAAGATATGTGCATGTATGAAGGGGGGAGGAAGTACAAAGGACAAGATTTTTTTTTAATGATGTTGGAACCATACAAGAGGAAGGAACTGCTTTCAGGATGTACCTGGCAATTGTTTGCAGTGGCAAGAGGCTGCTGCTGATTTAGTATCTCTGTTGAAGCATTTTCAGAGAGCTTTTTCAGGCTCCAACAATTTATCCAACAACTACACCAAAAATTTATGGTTTGCACCCATAAAGTAAACTTGGAGGAGAACATGATGGAGGGAATTACCATAGAGAGGAACCTGCACGTTCAGTAGGACAAAAGCACCTATGAAGAAAGGGAGTTTTTCAGCTGACAGAATTGTGAAGAGTAAGGTCTAGAAAAGATAAATTATATGGTGGTTTTCTGGGTTGGCTGGTTTGGTTTTGCCTTTCCAGCTGGTGTGTGGTAACAGGCCCCAGGTAACTCCCAGCTCTCAGGGCGCTCCAGTCAGTAGCAGGGCTCTGGCACAACCCCCTGGGCTGAAGATGCTCATCCCAGCCCAACACAGCTTCTCCTTCCCACTCTGCGCCCCAGAAACCTCGGCACAGCCGGACTCAGGGAAATGGCTCAGGAACCGCGCTGGGGAGGCTCCATCTCGAGAGCCAAGGACAGCTCCGGCCCCTGCACACACTCCCAGGGTGTCCTTGCCGGGGGGCCGTGTCCTCGCTTGCTCCCACAGCAGCACCGCTGGGATTTGGCCAGCTGGACACAGCCCAGCCCCACCTGCCCCCAGCACTGCTCTCGCCGCCCCTCCCCGCATGTAGGGGAGTTAGAGCAGCTTGTGAGGCTAATCCCTGTTTATCTCCTTGGTGAACAGACTTTTTAAAATGACACTGTTCGCATGCTTAAAGCTCCAAATTTGACTTTCCTTGACAGCAGCCATCTCAGGAATCCCAATGAGGTTTATTTTTGGCAGTGGAGCCTTCACAGAACAGGCTTTGCTGCGTGTACAGCTCCCAGCGCGCCGGTGCAGCTCTGCAGAGGAGGAAAGCTGGGGACCTGAGGATTTGGTACATCCCAGTGATGTACCCTCAGCTTTGCTACCAGGTAAGACCCACAGGGCTAAAACTAATCAATTAAAAACTCTTTGCTTTTTCTCTTCCCCTGCATTTCCACCATCTGTAAGATTTTGGAAGGTTGGAAGGGACCTTAAAGCCCATCCCATTCCAGCCCCTACCATGGGCAGGGACACCTCCCACTGTCTCAGGCTGCTCCAAGCCCCAGTGTCCAGCCTGGCCTTGGGCACTGCCAGGGATCCAGGGGCAGCCACAGCTGCTCTGGGCACCCTGTGCCAGGGCCTGCCCACCCTCCCAGGGAACAATTCCTTCCCAATATCCAATTCAAACCTCTCCTTCTTCAGTTTAAAGCCATTCCACTTTCTCCTATCACTGCAAAAAGTCCCTCTCCAGCTTTCCTGTGGGCTGCAGGTATTTGAAAACATTTTTCCTTCTCCCTCATCCTAGCTTCCCACGTGTGGTAACACACAGTTTATGCTGCCCACTCCAATAATTTGGTGTTCTGTGAAGAAGAATCTCTTTGCTTAGTCCATCAGAGGGAACGGCAGTCAGGAAGAACCAGAAATACAAACAGGGTCAATTGTTTCATGATTAAATAATACAGCTTTAAAATGTGGCTGTAAAGGGAAATTCAGCCAATGAAAGGTGGAGTTTGAGCTAACAAATTGGCTCAGGTAGATAGATAATATTTAAACATTACTTTTGAAAATACTGCAGCTGAAATTAATCTACAGGCCTTGTGCTAGAAACTCACACACTGAATTTAAGCACAGAGTCTTGCACATAAAACAGGCAAAACATAGAATCACAGGATCATTAACATTGGAAAAGACCATCGAGATCATCAAGTCCTATCTCTAACATTCCCACTAAACCATGTCACAAACTGCCACATCTACTCACTTTTTGGATACTTCCCGGCATGGTGACTTCACCACTGCCCTGGACAACCAGTTCCTGGCCACCCTTTCCATAAAGAAATTTTCCCTAACATCCAACCTGAGCCTCCCCTGGCCGAGCCTGAGGCTGTTCCCTCTCCTCCTGTCCCTGTTCCCTGGGAGCAGAGCCCGACCCCCCCGGCTGCCCCCTCCTGTCAGGGACTTGTGCAGAGCCACAAGGGCCCCCCTGAGCCTCCTTTGCTCCAGGCTGAGCCCCTTTCCCAGCTCCCTCAGCCGCTCTTGGGGCTCCAGCCCCTTCCCTGAACACTCTCCAGCCCCTCATTGTCCTTCTGTCCTGACCCCAGGACTGGAAGTGCCCCAGCAGTGCCAGCACAGGGGACAGGCACTGCCCTGGTCCTGCTGCCAGTGTGGCTACTACAGGCCAGGGCCCATTGGCCTTTGGCCACTTGTTGCATTGAGCACCTGGATTGCTGCTGGTGGGACAGGAAGCCAAACCAAAGCAGACTGAGGGGGGCTGAAGTGCCTGGCACTGCCATCACCCCACACCAAACCAAACCCTCTCAGTCCCTGGAGACTTTCCCCTCCTGTTTGTCCCACATGTGCCCAGGTTCGCCCTGTCTGGCAGCCTGTCCTCCCCGCGGGGTGTGACACTGTCACCTCTTGTGTCCCGCAGCTGCTGCTGCCAGCAAGGGTGACTGCCACTGGTGAGTCCCCGGCACTGGTGAGCCCCTGGCACTGGTGAGTCCCTGGCACTGGTGAGTCTCCGGCACTGGTGAGTCCCCGGCACTGGTGAGCCCCTGGCACTGGTGAGTCCCTGGCACTGGTGAGTCTCCGGCACTGGTGAGTCCCCGGCACTGGTGAGCCCCTGGCACTGGTGAGTCCCTGGCACTGGTGAGTCTCCGGCACTGGTGAGTCCCCGGCACTGGTGAGCCCCTGGCACTGGTGAGTCCCTGGCACTGGTGAGTCTCCGGCACTGGTGAGTCCCCGGCACTGGTGAGCCCCTGGCACTGGTGAGTCCCTGGCACTGGTGAGTCTCCGGCACTGGTGAGTCCCCGGCACTGGTGAGCCCCTGGCACTGGTGAGTCCCTGGCACTGGTGAGTCTCCGGCACTGGTGAGTCCCCGGCACTGGTGAGCCCCTGGCACTGGTGAGTCCCTGGCACTGGTGAGTCTCCGGCACTGGTGAGTCCCCGGCACTGGTGAGCCCCTGGCACTGGTGAGTCCCTGGCACTGGTGAGTCTCCGGCACTGGTGAGTCCCCGGCACTGGTGAGCCCCTGGCACTGGTGAGTCCCTGGCACTGGTGAGTCTCCGGCACTGGTGAGTCCCCGGCACTGGTGAGCCCCTGGCACTGGTGAGTCCCTGGCACTGGTGAGTCTCCGGCACTGGTGAGTCCCCGGCACTGGTGAGCCCCTGGCACTGGTGAGTCCCTGGCACTGGTGAGTCTCCGGCACTGGTGAGTCCCCGGCACTGGTGAGCCCCTGGCACTGGTGAGTCCCTGGCACTGGTGAGTCCCCAGCACTGGTGAGTCCCAGCCCGTGCCCCCAGCTCGGCTCCTGGCACCTGCCCTGCACAGCCCAGGAAGGATTGCTCAGGACGTGCCTTGGCGGGTAATTACACCCATTTGCAGAAGCACGAATGCTGCAGAGCGGAGGTTGGAAAATACATGTTCGGGAATTCTCCCGTATCTGAACCTGGCCCATTGCCTCACTAATGGCATCCAGCTAAACATCCTGGCCTTGAGAGTGGGGGGACCAGGAAACCAGGGAGTGTTGGCCTCTCTTTTTTCTTGTCATTGCATGATTTCTTCTCAAAGCTTGGTGCTCCAAGGCAGGCTAATAAGCCCAGGTTTATTTCATCTCCCTGAGATGTTGGAACCGTGGCCCCAGTCTAACACTGAGGTTTTCTATCCTGCACAGAAATGACAGGCACCAAAATACCACCATACTTTAAAGACTGATAAAGATACTTTAAAGAACCAAAAATATGTCCTTATTTACTCAGTGGCTTTGATCTGGTGATTTGACTTACGCAGATAAAACTGAATTAGATGCCAGTTTTAAAAGCCTGGTCTTCATACTGGACTCACATTTTGAGAAGCGGGGGACAAATCAGAACCCACAGACAGGGAAAGTACATCCCTGCAGCACCACAAACCCTTTGAGCATCACCACGTCCATGGCTCCAGAAGGACTTGGCTGCACAGGACTGCTCCAGGCATATATTCCACACATGTAAACATTCCTATACGAGGCTTAGATCTCCAGCAGGAGGGTTTGAAAAACAAACCCAGCTTTTTGGATTAGATGGATGCAAGAAGAGGGCTGGGGTCTGTCTGGTGGGCAGGACACTCTGGAGCCTGGTGGTGGTGGCAGTGGGGACAGGGACACACAGATGCTCTGGTTGGGGTCAGAGCTCAGCCCTGGCACACAGTTCTGCAGGTGTCTGAAGGCAGGAACCCCACTGCCACAAATCACCTACCAATTGTAATATATTTTACAATAAGACAGGAACAAAGTCTTTTGTATTTGAAGCATGTTTTGCTTTGCCTTACATTTCCAAGCCTCTTTTCCAAGCCTCTTCCTTATATTATTTTTTCTCTCCTCAGCCAGGTTTTTTAATCCTCCCATTCAGAGCTGAATTCTTCTCTTTTCCTTTTCATGCCGTTGAGGTGAACAGTGTCTATTTTAGATCTTGTTCATTAATGTATCGAGGCATCTTACTTTGTATTACTTCCATATCTTGATGTTATCTAAAGCTTTTTATATAGTAAGAGAGAAATTACAAGGTTTATAATTTCCCTCATACATGTAACAAAAATGATAAAGCATGAAATTGCAACGCTGTGACTGATTTTCTATAAAAGTTCAACAATTTCCAGCAGGCTACAGCCGAGATGGGGTTGGATTTGCTCTGTGCCTTTAGGTCTTTTTGACATTCATCTGTGTGTGTATGTGCATGTCATTATGAACTTGTATTTGTGTCAAATAAGTGTCAGAGGAGGCCATGGAGATGCTCTGAGGGCTGGAGCTCCTCTGCTCCGGAGCCAGGCTGGGAGAGCTGGGGGTGCTCACCCGGAGAGGAGAAGGCTCCAAGGAGAGCTCAGAGCCCCTTCCAGGGCCTAAAGGGGCTCCAGGAGAGCTGGAGAGGAACTGGGGACAAGGCATGGAGGGACAGGACACAGGGAATGGCTTCCCACTGCCAGAGGGCAGGGATGGATGGGATATTGGGAAGGAATTGTTCCCTGGGAGGGTGGGCAGGCCCTGGCACAGGGTGCCCAGAGCAGCTGGGGCTGCCCCTGGATCCCTGGCAGTGCCCAAGGCCAGGCTGGACAGGGCTTGGAGCAGCCTGGGACAGTGGGAGGTGTCCCTGCCCATGGCAGGGGCTGGAATGAGATGAGCTTTACAGATCCTTCCAACCCAAACCATTCTGTGACTCTGATTCTATAAATACATCACACTTGGGTGAAAAGCAACATTAAACCACCAGATAAAACTCTTCTGAGAGGATGCAGCATGTTTGCAGCAGATTTGGAATTACACTGCAATTCTGTAAAACACCAGACAGCTCTTTTATAGGTCTTTTAAGCAGATGAAAGAAGGGATTCAGTTTACCCACATCTGCAAAATCCCACTTGGAGGAATAAACACTCAGCAAGAAACTTCTGATTCTTTGTGCACCTGCCTAGGGCAAAAGCACCAAAATACTGGCTTTACTCCTGGGCTTTGGAACACATCTTGCTTTTGACCAGGCTACAGATACAGCAGCCCTAAACTGCTAATTGGACCTCCCTGGAGAGTATCCGAGCCCCACACTGTGCTCCTTGAGTCATGGAAATAAAGAAAGCTCAGCACCTCCGAGGATATGATGAGATCAGGCCAAAGTCACCCAAAGAACAGCAACTCAGGTACTGGACAGACCAGGCACAATCAGCCTCTTCAAATGTGTCACTAATGACAACGGAGCCAAACTCCTCATGTTCTGAAGCCCAAGCGAAATTAAATCTTTCTCATTAGTAATCATTCACCCAATTTCGGCTACTGCTGGTGTCAGACAATTACAAATGCTTTGGTGGTGCCAGGATCCCCATTCCAGATGTCCAGGATACCCTGAGGTCAGCCCTGTGTCCACTAAGGTTGCAGCAGCCCAACGTCCCTATGCCTGGGCTTGTTGGCAGTGCTGATGAGGTCTTGCAGCTCACCGGAGTCAGCCACGGAGTTGAAAGAAACATTCCCAGTGTGGGATTTGTCTGTGAAGCCAGGTTCCTCTCCCTAAGCTGGATTTCAGGGAATACAATATCAATGTCACATTGCCTCAGTGCCTCCCAGGGCTGGCACCCACCTTCCAAGTGCCTTAAAAATCCAAGTCTATGAAATTAACTTTCTGTCATTCATTCCTACAGCACACTGGACAAGTGACCCTTTCAAAGGATAAAATTAAAAAATTTAGAAGTCTAAATATAAAATATAAAGTATTTGTGCTGCGTAACATTCAACGGCCACATTATGCAGTGATGACAGTGACATGGTCTAGACAGGTTTTAAACACTGGACAGCACAGCTGCTCTTGTCCAAGAGCTTCCTCATGCCACATCAGATCCTGTCACACACACACACACACATCCCCCTGTGCCCAGCTGACCCCTGCACACTGCACAGCCATGGTCAGGGACCAGCACGGACACCCACGGAAGTGTCGGGAATTTGGCTTCACAAAGTGCCAGTGTAGGTTCAGGACTCCTGGACAAGGTGGCTGCTGTCTCACATCCTATCACACCTTCGGGATATTCCCTTCCCATCACTGTGGCCAAGGGGGGCTGGAAGAGCCCTGCAAAGGCTGGAGAAGCCATGGAAGCCCTGCCTGGTAATGGCACACACCACTTTGGCTCTGCTAGGTCACAAATCCATCCTTATTTAAATATATGCATGTGCAAATATTTTTAGAAAGTTTCAAGCACGTACTCCAGCATGGCAGCATCTTCCAAAAGCTGTGGATTTCACTAAATCATTTTTACTGCCCTAGATTTGAATGAAGTATAAATATTGTACGCACAAACCACGGCAGCATTCCAAGGGCACTCCAGCACGTGGGGCTGTGCGTGGCTGTGACGTGGGGCCTGCTGGTATTGCTGGAGACTTATCATCCATCAGCTTGTCTCGGTGACTAATAAGGGAACTCAAATCATGTAATGACAGGTTTTGATTTCCTTAATTTAAGAGCAAATGTGGAAATCAGGTGAGCTCAGGAAAGCTACATGGCATACGAGCTTGGAAAGGAGGTGGAAAACCAAACTCCTCTCATGCCAGTCTTGCATATAAACTGAAGTCTGTAAGTTTCCTTAAAAAATGTATAATTGAGAAATTCCAGTGTTGCTTTTTTATATTATTGCATTGCCTAAAAGCCTTTGCTATGAACTTGGATCCTGGGTGTCTAAAACACACATCTCTGTCTCAGAGCTGTACATTACACACACTAAGACATTCATTGCCCAGCTGAATCCAGGCTAATGCACTGCGTTTATTTCCTAAAAGCATTCAGAGGAGAAATGAAAGAGCAAACAGAATAAACCCTAATGTTACTCAGGAATTAAATATACACAGTCTTTACTACTTGGCATTTTCCTTCATCGCAATTCATAAAAAGCCAGCCAGGGAGCCAGAAGTTTCCTCACCGCTAATGATGAGTGAAGGCTGGATCCCTACCTCGGTGATCCCTCAGAAAGTGCCCGTGTCTGTGGTATCTGGGAGTCAGCACCTCTGCCTGCTCAGCTGTCACACCTCTTGTTCAGGTCTCTCCTATGATAATCTCTCCCTGCTCAGCTCCAGATAACACAATGCATTCCCTCTTCTCCTTTCTGAGCTTATTTGCAGACGTAGCCATCCATAAGAAGCTTTAAATGTGTATTACACTACAGGAAAAACCCCTGTGGCCCACCAAGTAGTGGGCTGGAAAACCAGTTTAGATTCGCAGAGAAGCTGGTATTAAAATCCTTGAGGACTTGGCATCCCCCTGTCATGCGTTTAAAGCCCTGTGAATAATAAAGGAGCCCTGGTAATTTTGCTAAAAAATGAAATTCCATCATTTCTGCAGAATAAACAAAAACAAACCAATGCATTAGCTATGCAATACTTCTCAGCACCACAGTTTGAATGCATCATTAAAGACAGATTTTACCCATGAAAAGTGTTTTAAAAAAGTAATAAATACACAAAACTTCACATATACTTTTCATTTCATTCCTACATCCTCTCTGTGGGAGGTGGACTCAGATTAAGTTGGTATAGCCAATTCCTCCAGCTGAAGGAAGCTGAAGCCCTATTCCTTACAGCTCACATATTGCATATTGTGCTCTGAACTAGATCCTACCTGCAACCGTGAAATCTGGGAGTTTAAATCTATGATATCCACTGATATTAGAAATGAAAATAAGTAAAGAGCAGCTAGAATGTAATCTCACTGTCATCAAGACCAAGTTCATGTTCCCATTTCCAGGTCCTAAGTACTCAGCAAGGACGATTCTCTGATTTTTTCTCTTCTGAAAGAGCTGATTTACTACAGGATTCAGCTGGAATCCTCTTTGCTCAAATCTAAGATGGCTTTATTAGTTACGTGAGGAGCTGCTCTTGAAGAAGAAGCACACCACTAAAAAAGTGAATGTGCAAATTACTGTGGAGAACATCGTTGCGGGCCCAGTCTTGACAAAGCAGTGTTGTCTTGTCCCTCTTCCAGTTAAGGAACTATCACCACAGATTTGAGGAAGGACCAAACTGCAGCTTGGTATCCCAGCTGATGGTGTGGTGATGCTCTAAGGAAGGCAAAACAACCCTCACACCCAAATTCAGCCTTAAGGAGGGGAAAAAGAAAGGTGCCTGTGAACACCAGAATCCTGAAGGATACTAAACCAGGAAACAACAGCTACAGTCGACAAGGTACGGCTAAGCCTCCTTCCAGCCCCCTGCAGTGACAGAACCAGAGCACCTAAGGCTGCTTAGCACTTTTGCTTATATCTCAAAAATCCTATAAAATAAAGGGATAGAGTCTTCTCTCTGGCTTAGTGGTTTAATTATAAGTGATTCCCCCCAAATGCTGGCATTGCTCTGGTGGAAATGAGAGGCATGACAGGCACAATGTTCCACTGGGCACAGCATCCAAAAAATATTGCTCCAGTAATTCACGGAATATATGGCAGACATTGTCCAGGTCACTGCAACAGTGTCAGCCTTGAAAAGACACGGAGTGACAGAGGACAGCTGCAAAATATCTGCCCACATTGCACGGCCACCGAGTGCCCTGGCGGGGGATCAGCCCTGGCGGGGGCTGTCAGCAACACCCCGTAGCCAAGTGCCCGAACTCTCAGAAAACACAACTCCAGCAAAGGAGACTGCAAGGTTACCAATAAAAGACAAGTCCTAAGGGTAATATTCAGGAGCAGTTCCTCGGCTGGTAGCTGCTTCCCGCTGCGGAATGTCACTCACACGGAAAGTCACGATGCCTTGATAGGCTTCACAATCCCCATCAGTTCTTCAGCTGCTTGGCTAATCAGATATTATTACCTCCTTTGTGTTTTCTTTCCCAGCCCTCTCTCTCTCTTTCTCTGGCAAGGTTGCTGTAAAAGGACTCAGTAATGATTCCTATCTAAATATTTCACTTGCAATACAAAGGTCTGTATTTTGCATACCGTGGAACTTCTGTTGCTTTGTCTTTTGACAAAAAAATCTGCCCAGGCTTCTGGGAATAAATACTGGTAATTGTACCCAGCCCGAACAGAGCATATTGTACATTACACCACACAACATTGGATTCAAAGGCAGTGATCATTGAGGATGGGACTTCAGCACACCCAAATCCTGAAGGTGAAGGTTTGGGAACGTCCCTTTCAGGCTTGAGGCTACACTAGATCCTTCTGTGCCACACAGACACCGTGGCAGGACACCTGGAACCAGAGGTCAGTGCTGTGATTACCAGTCCTGCAGGGTCACCTCCTCACTGGGGATCCCCCCTTGCTGCACAAAGAGTGAAAGGAACATTTCACTTTATTTCATAAACATTTGGCCTTCTGTAGACATTATCCAGCACACTGACATTAAATTCCTTGGGGGAAGATGCAGGTCAGTGCTAAAAGCTGTAGAGAATCTCATCTGTTCATCTAACTCTTGTTTTTCTTGTGCGCAGAACACCAAGATTTCAACTTTGCCTAAATTAGAGGAGATTAGACACTGGAATTCCAAAATCGGGCAAATTGTTGTGATTCATCTTTTCTCCCCATTCCCTAAGAAGACAGACCCAGTGCCTCTAAGGCCTTCTGCAAAGGACAGATGCCAGAGCTTTGACCCTCTCCCAGATTCAAAGAGCACCTCCAGCACCAACCAACCTCCCCTTGCTGAGCAGACATTCAGCTCTGCAGAACAGTTAAAACTGTCCCTGGAGCAGGGCCTGACTAATTCCTGCAGCTCCCTGGGCTGTGTGTGGGGACACAGGAGAGCAGCAGCAGCACCGCTCCTTCCACACAGCCCCGCTCCCTCACACATCCGCGCTCCTTCCACACAGCCCCGCTTCCTCCACACAGCCTGGCTCCTTCCACAAGNATCCCGCTCCTTCCACACAGCCCGGCTACTTCCACACATCCCGCTCCTTCCACACAGCCCCGCTCCCTCACACATCCGCGCTCCTTCCACACAGCCCCGCTTCCTCCACACAGCCTGGCTCCTTCCACAAGGCCCTGCTTCCTCCACACAGCCCCGCTCCTTCCACACATCTGGCTACTTCCATACAGCCCCTCTCCTTCCACACAGCCCCGCTCCTTCCACACAGCCCC
>VXAZ01010427.1:1055972-1094291 GCA_013399875.1 Gymnorhina tibicen | reverse complement strand
CTTCCACACATCCCGCTCCTTCCACACAGCCCCACTCCTTCCACACAGCCCCGCTCCTTCCACACAGCCCCGCTCCTTCCACACAGCCCCGCCCCCTCCACACAGCCCCGCTCCTTCCACACACCCCCGCTCCTTCCACACAGCCCCGCTCCCTCCACACAGCCCGGCTCCCTCCACACAGCCCCGCTCCTTCCACACATCCCACTCCGCGTTGCCGAGGCCCGAACAAAGGCAGCATTTTCTCAGCAGGACGTGTTAGCTCGGGCACGCTGCCACGGCTTCCCAGCTTCTGCAGGTAACTGGATGCAGTGTAGACAAGCCTAATGTGGTTTCATATGGAAATGAGTGGTAAATTATTAATATTAATAACATCTATAAACAACTGGTGACAACTTCAAGTGGCTTATTGTGTAGTACGTACAAGGCATCTGTTCATTATCATTTACAAGACGCTCCTGATATACACAACAATTTACCCGAGGATCTGGGCAGACATTTCCACTCTGAATTTCCGCTTCCAAGCCCAAGGTGCTCACAGCACCGCAGGGTCCGCGCTGGGACTGCTCCGTGTCCTGCTGGAGCTCGAGCCCCGGGGCAGGCATCCCTCAGCACACGCGGCGCCGGCGGGGACGGGCTCGGAGCAGCTCATTCACCTTCAGATCCTGCTTTTCTCTAAGGTCAGAGCGATTGCATCAGTGGAAATTTGTCTCATTCCACAGGGCCTGATTCTCGCTGGGAGCCAGACGCCTGGAAGCTATTACGTGTCTCTGTGATGGTTTAAGGCCCAAAGGAAACTTCCTACAGCCCAGCCATAACCCATGGGAAAAGGCTGGGAGAGGGGAGAGGCAAACGGGGCTGCGAGCACAGGATTCTGCAAAGCACCACTGTAAGTTTATTATGTCAAAGACGGAGTAAGCAGTGATGTTACAATTTTTCTGTCAAGGACAGTGATAAAAAACTCTCCTCACTCCAAGCTCTGGGATTTACGGCATAGGTTTCCAACCTCCAGAGGCTAATTATTTCCAGTCATCCTGCAGTGCACCCTGGGCAATGCTTTATGAAGTTAGCTTCATGTGGCTGAACACCCCTTACTTCACTGGCCTCTTGCTGTCATGATGCAAAGACGGACTAGTACTTCATGTAACAATTTTTAAATAGAAGTGGATGATTTTTCAAGTAATTATTAGCAAAAACGTCAAACAGAAAGGCAGAGGCTGGCTATCCTACTGAGAGGAACCACTGAGGCAGAAAATATGTGCCAGAGCATGGAGTGGGAGCTGCACCAAGCTTGCTGTCAGACAATGCTCTTTATCAAACCGGGAACACAACACCAGGCTGCTCATAATGCCTCCTTTAATGAGGCGGCCGAGCCGCCATGCTCGGCTGTATTCAAATAAACACAGTAGCTTTTCAGCAACTGATTTTAATCTCATTTCCTGATCTGAGAAGGCCCGGGAAACCCAACACTTTCAAAAAATTGTTTTTTAATTGTTGCTGGCAACCTCATCTACTACCTTCAAAGGACGAGTTAATGGTATCTAAACAGAGAACAGTGACACCGCAGTGAGCGGGGGAGCTGCTCCTCTCTCTCACAAAGACCAATTCTCAAATTACCAGATGTTTTCTTCGTCTTTTGGAAAAGAAAAAAAATCTCGAGACCTTCCTTGAAGGCAGCCGGGTGAATGACAACACGGAGCCTGCAGCCCAGCACCGTGGCGGGGAGCAGCCTGGAAGTGGAGCGTTGCAAAGGCCATCCGGAGCCAACAGCCGCCCTCCCTCCGTCGGAACGGGCGCTCCCGGGAGCTGGGAGCAATGCCACACTGGACATTACTTCACTGAATTGCACACAGTCAAGAAGAATGATCTTCTAAGGTTAAAACACCAGCACACAGCGAGGGATTTCTGCTGGGGATAAGTCCGCCCAACATGCAATCCCCCCATGTGTAAATGGAGAAACCAGTTCATCCTTCCCTTCCTCCTGCTGCCTCATTTTTTCTGATACCTTGGCAAGCATTTTTGGACACAGATCAATCCTTTTTGTGTGTTTAGTAATGATACCTGAAGACTACCTGTACATAAATGACCAATAATGGCAGTGCAGTGCTCTTATCAGATGGCCGCCAAACCTTGGTCACATCTCACCTTTCTGCACTTAGCTTCTGTTTTGGGCTGCATATAAAACCTGAAACAGAAACCTCTCCACTCTTTGGGGATGTTAAAGCATAAAATCATAGAACAGCTTGGGTTGGAAGGGACCTTAAAGCTCATAGGTCAAACCATGTGACTAATTCTTGGCTGTGAGGGTGGGCAGGCCCTGGCACAGGGTGCCCAGAGCAGCTGGGGCTGCCCCTGGATCCCTGGCAGTGCCCAAGGCCAGGCTGGACACTAGGGCTTGGAGCAGCCTGGGACAGTGGAAGGTGTCCCTGTCCATGGGATGGGATGGAAATGGATGATCTTTACAGTCCCTTCCAACCCAAACCATTCTATGATTTTAAAACCCAACCCAAGCAGATTTAGGAGCGACGACACAATACTTGCTTTTTATAAAAGACTTCATGAAATAGGAGGAAAAAACCCAACCCCACACAGAGTTGCAATAATGCTCATTGTGCACATCTTTAAAGGTACAGCTGTAGCAATCCAGCTGTGCTACATCTGGGCTTTCAGAGCAAGCCTGCATTTCAGTCAGGTCACACTGGGTGTCCCAAATCCCTGCGTGTCTGCAGAAATATCTGAGCTACAAGGAACGCACCATAAGTGCTCAGCTCATTAACAGGCTCCCCTTTGAAGCTCCATTCAATTTCAGCAACTGAACTGCTGGAGGTGGCTCAGGCTGGCAAAGAGCAAGTTCAGCCAGCCTGGAGTGACTGTCCTGCTCATGACACGGCAAAAGGAAGCTCACTGCCACTGAGGCTCATGGAGCAGGTGTGGGTGTGTGACATTACTTAGTTTACAGTTAACTGCTGTGTTTCACAGAATCACAGAATATCCTGAGTCGGAAAGGAACCCCAGGGATCATCCAGTGCAGCCCCTGGCCCTGCACAGACACCCCAACAATCCCACCCTGGGCATCCCTGGCAGCGCTGCCCAAACGCTCCTGGAGCTCTGGCAGCCTCGGGGCCGTGCCCATTCCCTGGGAGCCTGGGCAGTGCCAGCACCTCTGGGGGAAGAACCTTTCCCTGAGATCCAACCTGACCCTGCCCTGGCACAGCTCCAGCTGCTCCTTCAGTTCCTGTCCCTGTCACACAGAGCAGAGATCAGTGTCTGCCCCTCCTCTTCCCCTCATGAGGAAGATGAAACTGGGATGAGTCTCCCCTCAGTCTCCTCCAGCTGAACATTCCAAATGCCCTCAGCAGCTCCTCACATGGCTTCTCCTCAAGGCCCTTCCCCATCCTCGTGGCCTCCAGATGATCTCTAATGGCTTCATGTCCTTTGTCTATCGTGGCACCCAAACCTGCCCCCAGCACTGGAGGTGAGGCCGCCCCAGCCCAGAGCAGAGCAGGACAATCCCCTCCCTGGCCCGACTGGCGCTGCTGGGCCTGGTGCCGCCAGGACAGGGATGTCCTTCCCGGCTCCAGGGCACTGCTGGCTCAGATCCCACTGGCCATCAACCAGGACCCCCAGGTCCCTTTCTGCAGCTGCTCTCCAGCCTCTCCCTCCCCAGTCCATACGCACAGCCAGGGGTGCCCCATCCCAGGCGCAGAATCTGGCACTTGCCATTGTTCAGTTTCGTACAGTTGCTGATTGCCCATCTCTAATTTATCCAGGTCTCTCTGCAGGGCCTCTCTGATTTCAAGGGATTTAAAGTGTCAGGAAAAGCTGTGGGGACACAGCACTTTTTTCTAAAGAGCAGCTGATCCCCATTCAGCAGAAGTTTGCTCCCACTTGACCTAAGCTAGACCAAAGTCACTCAAACTGAAACACAAGCGTTCATAAAGGCAGCATTGTCTTAATGACTTGTTTTCAATTTACACCTTAGTCCTAAATCAAGCCTTAAGAGGCTTCTGTTGTTGATTTTCTCAGTACCTAATTTTTAAAACAGAGATTTGCAAGGGATTGTCCATCTGCAGGAAGAGCACTCGGGTACTTCTCTAGCTCTTGAATGGAGATGCTTCAGAGGAAAAGCAGATGCCAGCCCAACTGTTCTGAGGATTTGGTTTATGATAATTACAAGTTTGGCTTTCCAAAATTACCTCAGCATGGGTTGTGCTGGGCTAGCAAAACCCAGGAAGGGTTTTGGGAAGGAGACATAGATTTTGGAAAATGACTTGGCCATACTGGAGAAGATTTGGGAAAGCTACTCCTGGTGTCTCTCTTGTCTGGAGCTGGCCCCAGGCATGGCACACGTGCAGAGAGAGGTGAAACCTGGCCTGGCCTTTCACCTGACAGGTTCCCTCAGGGCAAAATGTCAAAAGAGACACCATGAAAATGTGTGACTTCAGGTAGTTGCCATCTTGAGGCATGTCCACGTGGGACAGGTTCCTTTGAGTGAGTATCTCCTTCCCCACAGGCTCCCCGCTGGTGTGACTGCCCTCTGCTTTGGGACAGAAAACCCACCCGAGGCATGGCCTGAAGGGCAGCAGGAATCAGGCAAAGCAGTCAGGCAAAGAGCTACTGGTAGCTTATGATAAAGCATAAATTTTTCAAGAGCCCATAAACAATTCAAACATGCAGCATTTCACAGAAACCAGTGGATCCTGGTACTCATTTTAGTTGCAGCATGTTGCTGCTGAAGTCATTGCACATCAGCGTGGCACTGTGTGCTGGAGAGGGATACAGATCAACACCCACCCCCAATCTTAAACTAGGGACACACAGGAGCTTTCCAGGGGAAAACAAAAAAAAAGCTGAAAAAAGCAAGTTTTGTCCAATTGTGATAGTTCATAAGGAGAAAAGAGTGCAAACCAGACAAAGTCTTCAGCCCTTCACATCATCACATTTCTGAAATAAAAATGATAACAGATGAGCTCAGTGCCAACAAACCCATCCCCAAAGCAGCAGAGGGTCCCTGGCATCCATAACCTCCATCCATTTGAAGTTTGTAATTTTGCGGAGCCTCTTTTTCTTCACTTGCAGCTGTTTATATGACACAAATCACTTTCTGGATGCAAGTCCCAGACCTCTCACATCTCACATATCGAAGAATTAACCTGAGGAGGAAACTGTCAGACAAGGCTGACTCAAATTCCACCCCCATTTCAGCAACGCTCAGAAGGAGCTAACACCTTTCTTCAGAGTGGCAAATTAATGTCTTACAACTGGAATGATCCGTAGGAATCTGCAGCTAAGACCTCTGGCCCGGACCACGACTCTGTTGTGCTTGCATGTCAATAGAAGCTCCCCAACAGGCCCTGGGGACACACAGGGAAGTTCCAAACAGCTCCCAGTGCTACAGCACGTAGGCACCAGAGCTTGTGTGGGTAAAACAGGCACAGGAAGAAGTGACTGAGCAGGGACCCCTTCATCCCACTGCTCCCTCAACCACACACTCATCCCCCACCATGCCTCAACAGAGCTCCTTGGGAGCTGCTGCCATCTCCCACTTGTGAACCTCTCCTGGCCCTCCCCAGTCCATGGTGTGTCCTGTGACTCTGGACCATATGGAGATCTGGGTATGCTCCTTCCAACACAAGGACAGTCCTACTGCAACAGACCAAAAGCCTCTGAGAAAAGTCAGTGATGTGTTTCTAGGGAACGGCACAAGAACGAGCACGGGGGACGATCTTCTGAATGTTTCTACTACTGAGATTGCTTAAGCCAAGGATGTCAGCTTTGCACTTAAGAGTTTTCCACGCATCTTTCTTCCAACAAAACTGTCCCCTCACCAACAGGAAGGCTCACCACGTTCAGTTCAACTTTATTCTATAATCGTTTTCTTTTACAAAACTCTACTTTTACAATATTTATGGCTGCATAACTGCAACTAAAGTAAAACACAGTGAACGACATTGGGAAGTTCAGTCTTAAATTCAGTTGTGTTGTCTGATAAAGTCATGGAAATATTTGGAGAGGCAAAAGCAGAAGGCCAAGACTGTGGTGGCCAGTGCTGTTTACGGAGGTGGCCAAGGCAAGGAGAGATGAGTGGGGAGGGACCTACATCTCTGTAGGAGATGTTTTTGCTTTCTGAATGAGCTCCTCCTGCCTGCAGCAGGTACCAGCTATTGCTCTGCACCCACTCCTTCCCAGTGTGTTTTGTTAAAACAGATAATCCTCATAAAATCTTGCCATGAGAGTCTTGTTACGCTGTTATACATATTTTACAGAAGAATATATCAAGGCAAAGAGAAGTGAATGGACAAGGTGGCTCAAGAAGCTGATGTCTGGCTTCCTTGGTACGGCTACTTGGCAAGTGAAGGTGGGATTGCCGAGTGGTCAGTAGGTCCCCAAGGGCTCAGCAATGACCCCCCGGACTTCCTACCAGCTCACAGGATGGCTCCTCTCCAATACACAACACCTACAGCTATTTATGTCCAGAACTGTGACTCCATGACAAAGTTTTCCCAAGCCCACCCAGCACTGTGGTGCGCTCAGCCATGGCACGGACACTGCTGGAAGACTCCAAGGAAAGTGGAACCGACACAGAAACCCACAGGAGGATGCCCTGGGCTTCAGCATGTACAGAATCGTCAATCTCAGGATAAGAGAACGGACTTTGTGTTCAGATGACATCAAACATCCTTGTCAGGATCATGACGTTCGTTCCCTGGCAGCTGACCTGGAAAGCGAAATATGCCCTTGACATACGACCCAGGCAAACGTGAAGGCAATTTTACAGACAGCATGAATAAAATAAACTCCCCCTGACAGGCCTTGGAAAGGGGCAAGAACTGAAGTGGTTCATGCTCTCCTCCGTTAGTTAAAACCCTTTGGACTTTGCTTCCACTTCACTGCAGAAGGCTGCTGATGCAAAGGGTGATATTTGCCTGCAATCTTTCCCTGGGAAGTAATTAGTTTCCATTTAGAGGGATGACAAATTGATCAGGCAGGAATCTCACTGAGCTCTGAATTGAAGCTAAACTGTGATAGCTCCAGCTCTGGCAACTTGGGTTTGTCAGTCTGTCAATGCATTTTACAGTTTCAAAATTCAATCACCCAACAGCAGGAAAGACATTGGCTTAAAAAAAAAAATAAAAAAAGGGGAAAAAAAAAAAAAGAAGCAGCAGCACAAGGAGGGGGAGAAGCAGCAAAGCCTCCACTTCCTCCTGCAAGTTCATTATCGCCTCTCCAAAGCATGACGGTGGTGTGAAATGGGTTAGACGCATGGATGCCTCTGTTAACGGCCAAGGAAAAAAAAGTCGCACATCATTAGGAATGGAATAAACGATACCGAGGCACAGAGCAGAAATGATTTGATTAGCAATTTCCAGTTTTGAAAAGACCTGGAAGAGAACCAAATGACTATACAGAAGGTGTGATGGAGTTCTTAATTGCTGTAACTGCACAGGGAGACTCGATGATTTGTGACATATAATACAGCACAGTACGCTAACGCTAATAACTGTTAATTAACTGCAGCAATGATATACTCTCAAAATGCACATACAAGTTACCATAATTTCTAGATTAAAAGCTGCAATGTTCGAAGCCAAAGGCAGAGGGAAGGCAGCACAGAGGGAGTGGGGGAAGAGAAGAAAGTGGAAAAGGAGATGGAGAATCTTTCCTTTTTTTAAACCCCCTTTTGAGCACTTCTGACATCTCACCCGGAGCAAAGCGGCCAGAAAGCACCAAGAAAAAAAAATAAAATACTCCTGCCGAAATGCGAAACGGTTCCTGCATGAAGCTCTCCCTCCAGAGCAGCAGTTATTAATTCTGAAAGGCTGTTGTTGCACCAGGCCATCTGGCTGTGCTGTAAAGAGTTCAGGAGCTGCTGCTGAGCTAAGATTCCTGTTGGATCCCATTCGCCCCAGCGACATTATTCACTCGCAAATGTTATCGCACCATTTTTTTCCCCATCGCCGCTGTTTGCGAGTCACTTTATTTATTTGCAGGCAGTTTGTTGCACTGCCCAGTGCAAAAGTGGCTCTGCCAGGAACCTTCAGGGAGCTGAGAGGCAACACCCTCATCCAAGGGATGCTCCGGAGCTGGTTTCGCTCTGCCTCCCAACAGCAGTGCTGTGTACGAGGCTGGAAGGTGGCACTTAGGAAAAGCTGCTGGATTGACAGCCTGGGAGGCCAAAGGCTTCTGCTTATCCCGCAGCAGGCAGAGCACAGACACGCTCCCACACGCTGTCCTTCACCGGCACGCCGAGATGGGAATCAGATGACACTGATTAGCTGTCCAGAATTGCTAAAACATTTTCTCTTTCGATCAATAGTAATAAAGAGGATGGTAAGGCAGGTATCAGGCTGCACTGTGGAGGGCTGATTCTGATCTTCCTGCAGAGCTGCAGTCCCAGCAGGAAAACCTCTTGGCATGTTTCCCCTCCGCGGTTCTTTCAGTGCAAGTGATCTGCAGACAGGCTATTTAAATGTTACAGCAGGGCTAATCTTGTACCAGCCCTAACACATCAATTACCCCGTGCATGGAAAGCTAACGGGCTTTGTTCTTCCCTTGGTGACTCTTCCTAACACGCTGCTCCTGGACGGCCTCCAAAGGGGAGCTAAGCAAAGTGGTTGTGTTTTCGAAGGCACCTCTCTCTGTACCCCCGTGGGTGTGAGTTCAAACTTAATCCCTGTGGCAAAGAGTGGGAAACCAGAAAACAAACACACAAACCAACCTGGACAGCTTCACCCAGCCTAAGTGATTGTGTGGTTCTGGGATTCCATAGCATCGGTGCTCACTAATGCACCCTGGGATGCAGCGGATGGTGAAGATGAGGATTCAAGCACAGAGCAACGATGAAAAAAAGGCCTCACAGACTCGCTCAGCCTCTCTATCCTCCGCGTTCGCACCAACGCCGCGTGTTGAGAGCATGTGTGAAGTCTATCTATCATTTTAACATTGAAGTGCCTGGAAAAATATTAAGGGTAAACTTTGCTGTCATTCCAACATATGGCAAAGCACTGAAATATAGACATATCCTGAGGAAACTGGAGAATTTGAATGAATACCTCTTTTACTGAAGAGCACGTTGGTTCTGTATTTTCCAGTTTTTTGTCCACCTCCTTATTCTACAACTTTTTTTGTACTCCAATTTCTTTCAAGCTAATAAACCAACTCTTCTTCACAGAATCCCAGAATGGTTTGGGTTGGAAGGGACCTCAAAGCTCATCTCCCCCAAGTGCAGGCACACCTCCCACTGTCCCAGGTTGCTCCAAGCCCCGTCCAGCCTGGCCTTGGGCACTGCCAGGGATCCAGGGGCAGCCACAGCTGCTCTGGGCACCCTGTGCCAGGGCCTCCCCATGCTCTGGGTAACGATTTTCTCCCTAACATGGAATGTAAATCTCTCCTCTTTTAGTTTAAAACCATTCTCCCTTATCCTGTCACTGTCAGCCCATCCAAAAGGTCCCTCTCCCTCTTCAAGTACAGGAAGCCCCATCTGACACTCTCAGGAGCATGATAAGCATACACAGAATAGAAAACAAAGAGAAGAAAATAAGGTTATATTTATGTTCTAATAAAAGAAATAGCTTCTAGCTACCAAAAAACCAGAGAATTTTCTATTTTTATGTTGGGCATGAAAGACGGAGTTGACCTACCTGACTGTCCAGCCCTATTCCTTCCCCAGCCGTATGGCCAGAACAGATCCGTACCTTGCACTTCTGCAGCACGCTGCCCAAGTGGAAATGACACACAGGATGGCATTTTTATCATTTTCCTCAGAAGCAGAATGACACTGCTGGGACAATCCGTTCCCTTTCCTCACCTCTGATTCTTCGAGGGCTCCTAGCTGTCACATCACTCCCAATTTTGCTCCCATGACCGCAGCCTCTAAATAATACTGTATTTTCTTTACCACCTAACACAGAACTTTCAAACCGATTTAAATCTGAAATGAACGCTGCGAATACCAGTCCATACTCACGACAGACATGTAATAACCCCCCTGGGAAAGAAGAGCTTCTGAAACTGCTAAAATGCATCCTGTGGGGATGTCAGCCTGGAGTGAAAGATTCTTAAAGACTTTTTGTGTGACAGCATCACACCCTCTGAGAGTCCCAGGTGCCATTAGGGGGGAGGAGGGGACTACAGCACACTTGAAGAATTCAAGAATAATCAGCCTCAGGTATTAATGTTTTGCTTGAAGATGTAAAAGATAAGACACTGAAACGGTATGGTTGCCAAAAAAGGGGTGTTCATGAGGCATAAAGCTGCCTGTTCAGTTCTGCTCCCTCCTTTTGCAAGGTGCCCGTGCCATCCCCTGTCCATGATTAACAAGGGACACAGCGAGGCCGTGGGAAGGGGGCGGCCAAAAGGCTGGATCGGCTTCTTGGAGAAACTGGAAACAACTCCCCATGTCATTTCCACCTCACGGCCTTTCAGTAAGCCCTCTCACAGCCCTGCCAGCTTTTCCCCACAGACCTCTGCCCCAGACTGTGTGCAACACCACTGATTCTGTTGCAGAAAGCATTTTTCATATCTGATAGGAAATTAGGGGAAAAAAGGGGGGGTCTCTTTTCAGAACTTTTCCATTCTAAATCTGGACTTTGTCTCAGCACTACAAAAACAAAGCCTTTGTATAGGACAGCTTGGCACCCACCCTCGTGCAAGGGGGGATTACGCTTTCCAAGCTGCATTTTTTGCCCTTGAAATGTTTCCCTTATAATTGGAAGCAAATTTTTTTGTCACAAGATGAAATTCCTTTGTGCAAAAAGCCAAAGCAAAGCCTATATATTACTTAGGTCTCTCTTTAAAGCCTTTAGCTTTCCTGGAGATTAACTGCCTGATAAACTCTCCCCAGGCCGGGGTTAAGGGGAGGACTGCCCTCTCAGCCCCAGCTGGGCTTTTCTCTCAACTGGATTGTGATGAAACCCTTGGGAGCCCCTGGCTACCAAGTCCAGGGCCTTCCTGGTTGCCCCCAGCACTGGAAAACCCCTTCTCTGTGCTGGCTCCTGGGAAAGCACCTCTTGGCCACTGGCCACCAGTAGAGACCCTCCAGCCCCCCCTGTTGCTAATAACATTTAAAAAAAAATTTTTTTCTACAACAAACATTCTTCTAAACATTTATCCCATACTTAATGTAAATTCCTACTTCTACGTGCTTTTCCCCTTCACGTGGCTGGAGTTGAGGGTGATTTGGAGGTAGCTGGAGAACAAGGAGGCATTTTGCTGGAGATGCCTGGCCAGTCCCCAAACAGGGGTGCTGGGACACTGCCACTGGCATCCCAGCCACCCAGCACAGCCTCTGGAGTATTGAAAGGGTAACGTGTGCATCCACAGGAGCCACAGGGGCCAATCTGACAGCTGGTACCAGAGGGGCTGGCAGAGGCACAAAGTCTCTGGGGCACAGAGCAAAGCTCAGGGGACAACACCTGCACCCTGAGTGCTGCCAGGGAGCTTCTCCCACAGGTGCCCCACAAAATCCCATCAGCTCAGAACAGCAGCTCCACAGGCACTTGGATGTTCATTCATCCTTCATCCCTCACGTTCCTGATCCTGCCTTCAGTTCTAGACCATCTTCTAGGATAAAGTGGTTGGCTCCCAAGCTCCGGGCTTGGGCTTTGTGCTTTGTGCCCAGCCTTTAGCTCCTGCCAATCCAGCATTTCTCTGGCTCCTCAGCGTCCTTCTGGCCCTGCCTCTAACGCAGGGTCTGCCCTCATCCTCCCCGCTGGGAGGGACCACCTCGCTCTGGGTCGTGCCACACTTGAACCCTGCCCAGGGACCGATTCCATCCCCGATCTCCCAGCTGACGTGCCAGCATTCCTGCCAAGTGAAAATTGTGCTGGGGTGCAGAAGTACAGCCTGTCCTGGCTGCATGAAAAACAGTTCTCTTTCACTCCCTACAATCACAGAGGTTATTTGCTGCCCCAGATGGAAACAAATATTTTTTATGAAGATCTGTTTTAACCAAAAGCACATATAAAACAAAAGGGAAAGAAATATTTGAGGTTTGCGGTGGTTGGAATCTACACGCCGAAAATTAATGCTTTGACATGTATTTTGCGCTTAATCTTTTGTGGCAACTTTTTTACATTTGTAAGAGTTATGGATTTTAAAAGTCACAGCTAAGATTGCTTAATGAGCATTCACCACCCTGGAAGTGGAAGCAAGGCTGATGTGGTTTAGTCAGCTGTTAGCTTTATTGCCTCTCTTCTGTACTAAAAGTGACAAGTTGAACACATTATAGAGAGCTCAGATGTGTTATGTAGATGAAGCCTGCAGCAATATCTGCCTGCTCTCTATTATTTATGATGTCTATATAATACAATGGACTGAGATTTAAGCCATTGTGATGCAGTTTGTTTTCCAGGGTTCTAAAGTACAGCACATTTTACAGAGAATTGCATCTCTGTTACATATTAATCAAATCCATCTTACATGCAGCTCTTACACTGTAAACTAAAGGGAAAGAAAGATTAAAGCGCTTGGCTTTTCCTCAGCTGTCAAGGACTGGCAATAAAATAATAATAAGGGCTTCTAAATAATGTGTGTGTGACAGGCCTTTGCTCGGTTGTGCAGTCCTTTATGGAGGTTAACTACAAAATAAGTTCCAGTGAGTGATTGAGAACAGGCGAGTGTGTAATACTGTAATGCCAAGCCCTGCATAATTCTTTGCAAAGTTCATTTGCAGAAATTCTCCCAACCTGACAAGCCAAAGTTGCTGCGGGTCCAGGCGCTCGGCAGGGGTGTGAACTTAACTCCTGCTGCCCCCGCTCCAAACCCTCACCGCCTTCTGAACTGCTTCAGCTGCAGCTCATTAAAGCAGAAAGCTGCACTCCAGCAACACCAGTCAGCCTTCCTGGTTTCTTAAAAATATTATTATGAGGGAAGTCATGGGAAAGTTATTTTATTATAAAATATATAAAACTCTGTAGAGGTCTGTGGTTTTGGATTTTTCTTTTCCATCATTAGCCAGAGTTTTGAAGATCAAGAGGTGGAATTTTTAACAAAAGCCTAAATCACGACAAGCTTTTAAGGCAGTATGAACTGTGGAATTTATTGGAGGAGGGTTTTTGCCTTTCCTCCCTTGGCTTTTGCAGCCAGGGAGCTTTTCCAAAGTTTCTGTGTCTGCTCTACCCTATTGCCCCCTCGCAGGTGGTCCGTCCGCTCCCACCAGGTCACTCATACCATGGTGGAGGTGGAGGGACAGAAGGGACCATGGGCACAGGGAAGGTGCAGCTGAGAGGAAGAACTTCCCTGTGCAGTGACTGAGCACTGAGCAGGCTGCCCAGGGAGGGGCTGGAGTCTCTCTCAGCGGGGATGTTCCAGAGCCCTCTGGACACAGCCCTGTGCCCTGTGCCCTGGGATGGCCCTGCCTGAGCAGGGAGGTGGCACCAGTGCCCCTCTGGGGTCCCCTCCAGCGTGAACCATTCTGTGATTCTGTGAGATCGTCACAAGCCACAGCGACGCTCAGCCCCTGGCAAGGCTCAGGATGAAGGATCCTGTGTTTAGTGCGGGCTCTCACTGCCCTCTCACACAGCCATGGGTGTCACCACTGTCACCAAAGGGTGACGGTGATCAGGCTTAAAGAGCCCCACAGCCCGTGGATGAAAAACCACCAGGTGAAAGCTGAGCTCCTAAGCTCTGCTCTGCTGTAGTCAGGAGGAATACAGCAGAGGAAAGGATGAAGGACGTGTGTGTGTGTGAGCGTCCAGCAGCACTTTGCATCACACACAACCAAGCCAACCGCTCCTGCAAGTGCCAGTGATGCCTTCAACCACCCTGCACCACAACCCTCAGGGCAGGGAGGGCCCTCCAGCAGCAACATCCTTCAGAGATGGAGCCAGAAAATTCAGCCCTGCACTCAGAGCAAAGTTCTAACAACATTTAAAGCAGGGAGCTCCAGCTGGAGCAAGCGTAAAGATGAGGCTGCTGGAAAAAAATGTGAATTCAAATCTGGATCTGTGTCCTGGAGGAAGCAGATGGGTGCTCGAGCACGGGGCTTGGCTTACCTGTAAACCACGCAGTACATCTGAGAGTGGTAATTTTAGGCTCACTAGCACCAGCAAAGGAGTTTAGGAAATCAAAGGAAGGGCTTCAGGGCACCATCTGGTTGCTGCAAGGAGCCAGGGAGAATTCCTGTCCCCTTCGCACACTCCACAGGGCCACTGCCAGCTCCTGCCACCCCCATCTCGCAGCAACAGCATTTGTTTACTGCTGATCTAATCCACGAGGGCAAACTCAATGTTTGCTCTCAAAGATCTGTCTTAAAATGCTATTATATGCATCCCTGGGGTCAGAGTGGTATTTTAAGCATATTGCAATGGAGAGATGTTTCCTAGTATTTTCTGTATTTTCTTCAGTGTGTTGGGTCTTCTTTCTCGCAGGCCTCCTGAAACACTGGGTGTTGATTTCCCAGCCTGTTTTGCACTGTGATATTCATGCTGCGACTCCTGGGGCTCCTCAGGAGCACGGATATGGGTGTTGCCACCACCTGAGCATGTCACAGCATGGGCGTTTGACTTTTGATTTTACTGTTTTTCAAACGTGAAGAAAAGAATTTTAAGTCTCAACTCAAATCTTACCAATTGTCTGATAACATCCCCATGGTTTGGGTTCATTCCTGCTCAAGTCAAGTCCAATTTATCTCTGATTGACACTGCTGCACTGATGCACTTAGGGGAGAAGAAACAAGCGTGGTGAGGGTGTCCTGCACACCACAGGTTACACGTGTAAAACAGTAAATAAGCACTGATGCCTTAAGTCCTGAGTTCTGAGGTGCTCTGTCTTCCAGTTAGCCAAACCTTTGCAAGTGAGTGCATCTCTAATCTCCATTCCTGCCGTGAGCATGCCTCAAGTCACTCTGACTTGGTGTACGGCTCTCTTGAGAACTTCTCTGATACTGGCACTTTCTGTGAAAGCCTCGGAATCCCTCAGACTCCCCAGGCCAGGCTGGACACTGAGCTTTCATGTAAGTACAGGAAAAGGAAATTCTGCTCCTTGTGTGGTCAAGCTTTTCTTGGAATCACTTGTGACTCAACTCCCTGAGAAGAAATGGAGAGCCCAACTTTTTGTACTGCAAAGGAACTCATTATTTTAGGGAGTCTTCTCATCCCCTGAGGGCTCTCAACATGGAATTTTGCCATGAAGCCACCAAGCAGCCTCTCACTGCCCCTTGGCCACATCTACCAGGCCAGGCATGTCCACCAGGCACAAGAAATCTCTATGAAGCCAGGGGCTGCCAAGAAGAACCATCCTGGCATTCAATTTTCCCCAGTGAATGGGGAAAGATAGATTTTGGAAATAGATCAAAACTCCATTGAGGGTGAAAAAATGACCCTGCAGCTCTGAAAGTTTCCCCATCCCTAACATGGAGAGTTCCTGAAGCGAAGCTCAGTGTCACAGAGACGCCATCCCAGTCCAAATTGGCAACTGGGGGACAGACATTTCCATCCCTGGGCAAGCAATACTTCAAAGGATAAATAAGAGCTGGCCACACAGAGGAGCACACTGGCTTTTTTTGCTTTTCTTGACATGGAAAGTGGCCTGCATGCCACCTGACACTCAGGGATCACTTCCCAGGCTATGGGAAATGAGCTGGGAAAACACAAGCACAAACCTCCTGTGGTTTATATGTCTGCGTCAGGCGAGCCGTGCAGAATGCAAAGGCAGATCTTTCAATCCTCCCCTCTCCCCAGCCCTGAAAGGCCAGCACAGTGCTCCATTCAGAAGGGGATTTACCACAGGGTTTGGAAAGCACCGAGTGCTAGACAGGAATCTTGCCCTGACTGAACCTACTTATAAGCCCTCCCATTAACAGGCAGTGCTGTGGAGAGCTGGTGGCACAGTGTGCACGGCACAGAGCTGTAAGTCACAGCACAGGTTTGCTGAATGAGCTGGGGACCAGCTGCATCCCTTTACTCCCTCAATAACACACTGATATGGGCACATTTATTTTCCTGTTGAAGCAGCTCACAGAATAAACGCGCGTCCCATCCAAGGGGAGATTACTGGGGGAGCAGATGTACGCTGCACTGCAAACAGTAAACTTATGGAGCCCTAATCCGATACAATACAATTTCACTTCGTACAAATCCCCTGCAGAAAGCACCACAAACTGCTCTGCAGCAGCAGGGAGAGGAGCCTTGCTCCCGGGCCGTGGCAGTGCAAGCCCTGCGCTTCCCAAGGCTGGCCCCAGCCCCATCTCTCCGAGACATTTGCACAGCCCCTGCTCCAGCTCATCCAGCTGGAACCCGGCACGCTCCCCCCACGGGAGACGCCGAGCCCCCGCTCCTGCTGGGAAAGTGCTCGGAGCTCCCGGGGCGAGCGGCTGTGCAGCCATTAACAGCACCGGTACATCTCCTGCACACATCTGGGTCAGCAGCTCCCGCACAGGGCAAGCCACGCAGGGAGCCAAAGGTGGGTCTGAAAACCCCTGAAACTTAATAGCAATAAGGTACAAATTCATGCGGGCTCGTAATGACAAGGCAAAAATAGGAAATTGGAAGTAGAGGGGCAAGGTGTAATAATGCAGCATTTAGCACCGCAGCAGAGAACAGCAAATCAGTATTTTTTAAGGGGTGACCTGAGGCGAGGAAGTGGCTCAGGGGAGAGGAGGGAGAGCTGTTCCAGTTAAATGGGCACAAGAGAAAGATCAATCCCCGACCATGGAAAGCTCCGAGGGGAGGGAGGGAGGAAGAGGAGGCCAAGAGGAGCAAGGAGGGGGTGAGACATCACAGACGAGCACAATGGAGAGGTGGGATGAAGCAAATCCATAAGGAGCGTGGAAACCCAGGAAGACATTGTCTTTGATTGAACATGAACAGCAAGAAACAAGCAAGTTTTATTGGAAATGTAAAGGCTTCCTGTTTTATATCCTTGGCTTTAAATCTTCATTGGGAATCAGCACATGGCACTGGAAACAAAACCCACCCCTCGCCAAAGGCAGCTCGCTGCAATCGCTGTCTTGCTGGATCTTGCTTTAAATAGTCAATAGCCCAGTGCTATGTCTAGTGCTGATTATTCAAGAGCCATTATGATATCAGTGAATGTCTCTGATTGCATTTAATTCAAGTAGGCAATATATTTTGAATTCAACTTGCTCTAGCAGTCCTCCGCTCTCCCTCCCCCAAAGTCTAACAGATCATTTAAAAGTGAGCAGGTCACATCCTGAGCTGTAGGTACTAACCATGTCATTTCTTCCTCTCCTAGGGGCTTTAAATCCTGCAACTGCTGCCCTGCCAGCGGGAGAGGTGACCCCACATTTGTCCTGCTCATCGCTGGCTAATAACCATTAGGGACAATGGCGCGGCTCCCACCTGCTGCCCAGGAGGAGCGCAGATCGCTCCCAGCGGGATGCCAGCTCTGACAATCTCCTCTCCTTTTCATTACAGGCTTTTGTCACTCTCACACCCCCAGAAACTACTCAGGAGGGCTCTCGGGGAATTAAACTGCAGTGACAAAGTGGGTCCTACCCCCGCGGCGAGGGCTGAGGCCGTGCCGACGCGCACCGATGAAGCGGCACCGGGATCGCCCTTTCCTGTGAGAGGACGTGGGCCGAGCTCGGCCAGGGGACACCCGGGGCACTGGCCTTGGCGTGACAGGGGCTCAGCTCTCACAGCTCGTGCTCAGGTCACTTGTTCTCTGAGGAGCCCTGGCCGCACCGGCACTAACGGGGCTCCGAAGCCCCCGAGCCCCTGGTGCCGGTGGGGCCACACCGGGGCCTCGCTCAGGGGAGGCCCCGCCGTGGTCCGGGCTGGCGGCAGGGGAGCCTCGGTCACGCAGAGCCCAGAGCACCAACCCCAGAGCACCAGCTCTCCGTGGTGCTGGCCTGGCCGTGGCGGAACAGGGTTTTCTGCCCCCAACAGCAGCCCCAGCCCCAGGATGCTGAGCCACGGGGCCCCTGGGCCCCAGGTTCTGCTGCAAAATCCCCATCTTTAGGCCCCTTGTAAAGCGCCTCGCCCCGCCCGCAGCATCGCAGCCGGCTCTGCCGCCATCCAACAGCATCCCTGCCCCTCTCCAGCGCCTCCGCTCATGGCAGTCCCAGGGAAGGGAAATGAATCCTGCAGCTCTATTTTGCGGTGCAATATGGGCTGGTGGACATAAAATCAAGCAGCTCGGCTGGCCTGGCAGCCCCGCAGCCGGTATAAATTTGCGTTGGCCAGCGGGGCCGTGCCAGCGCTCCGGCTGCGGCACGAGGTGTATCCGTGTGCTCACACCAGCCCTTTGTACGGCTCTGCCTCGCACTTCCCTGAAGCAGCAGCAGCCCTCGCACTGCAGTGAAGTATTAACTCATACCCAACACAGTTTGTCTCCGAGGACCCTCTTGGCCCCTTCGTCATCCTGTGCTGACATTTTAATCGCGCTTTTGTGGGAGCCGGCTGGCAGTTTGTCATCAGGAATGGCGCGGCGAGGGGCCAGCGCGGGCTGCTGGCTGCGCGGCTGCCGAGGGGAGCAGCCCATTCTGACAGACTGAGCAATAATCTGAACTTACTGCGCTGAGCCTGTGGGACACCAGCCGGGCCGCTTTATCTTCTTCATTAAAGTGCGCTCAAAAAAAAAATCCATTTTCCTTTAAAGTCTCAGGAACAGATGGAGTAAAATTAATTGCGCCATTAAGTCCCGATAGACAATACCAGAGTGGTTTTCTTTCAACAGTGCATGTGTGTTACAAAGTGCTCTTCGTAAAAGGCAATTACTGCAACATTTGCCATAAAATAAAGGTTGCTTTAATGGGCAATAAACACAGGCTTCAAATTTTGTATGAAATGGGTCTCTAAAGGGCGCTGTTATAGGCAGCTCAAAGGCACAACTGACTTTAGTATTTCTGCTCTGGCTCCAGCTCAGCTAGTTCGGAGAACAATGATTTCCACCCTTGGATATTTTCTGATGGAATTATGTATGCCACGGCAGCTCGCGGCCAGGCCCTCCGAGCCACCTTTTGCTGGTTGGGAAATGGTGGCCGGGCAGACTCCGGTGCTCTGCCGGCTGCCATCTGCCTGGTGAGACAGGGACCAGGAGGAGGAGGAGGAGAGGGCCGAGGCCAGGGCTGCTGCTTCTGCCGAGCAGAGAATAATAAGGCCCCATTTCCTGACAGCAGATCCTTGCCAGTCTCAATTACCACTGGGTTTGTTTGATGCAAAGCCTGACATATTTATTTCTATTTCTTTTTAACATAAAATACCCCGGAAAATGGATACCACATCCTTGCAAACAGAAGGAGGAGACTATAAAAATGTGTGTGGGAAGCGTTCAGAAGACAAGAAACAATGGCATTTTCCATGTTTTTTGCTCTCTGGGCACTAAAAACCAAACCCAGTCCTTACCCCACAACTCCCCATCAAACAGTTTATGACGGCACTGCTGAACACAGCTTCTGAACAGGCTTTTTTGAGGTCCTGACCAGAAACGACCCAACAAATCTACACCATTTGCACCAAATGGTACATTGTATTTGTCAGCTTAACAGCCAGAGCCACCCTGGGAGTAAAACACTTCATATTTAGGCAGCTTTCTGTCCTACAGAACCACTGCTGACAGTATCAAGACAGATGCCTCACACACCCCACACGCTCTTCCTGCAATAACCTGCCAAAAATCCCCTCTTTGGCCTGGTACCCGTGTGGCTGTGCTGGGTGCAGCCACATGCCCACACACTTCTGGGTAGGAAAACAGCTTCTATCTGATTCTTGCTCAGATTTATTTGAAGAGGAGGGGAAATCATTTCAATTCGTTGTATTTTCACATTCCAGTAATTACAAAGCGAGCATGACATAGAAATGATCCATTAATTGAAATATGGGCTCTATGAGCTCCAATATTTATAGTGTAAATCCATATTTAATTAAATAAAGCCAATAATGCTCATTTCAAAGGGAACATTGAAGCTTTTTATTTAACCATGTAGTTGATGCTGTATGTACTCATTTCTCAACACCTTTCAGTAAATCACCATGGCTGAGAGAGGTGGGGGATGATGGGGTGTGGGATGGCTCACTGAAGATGCCCCCAACAAGCGAGTCCCTGCTGCTGGAGGTACTTCCCATCACTGTTACTATTCACCAGTGCTGCTGCTTGGTAATAGCATCAGTCAGCACCTCTGACTGAGCAGCTTTAATCACCCACTTAATTGCCTTAATCGCCTTTTACATAACTAAGAAATCACAACACTGCAATTGTCTGACTCTGACACACAGTAACATCAGGGGTGTGACATTAATGACGTAATTATATTAATTGCCAGGAGCTAATGTTTCAGGATCTCAAAGTAACAGACACCGAGCCCCAAACCCAGGGCTGCTGCTCCCTGAGCGCTCACTGGGTGCAGTGCAAAAGCCAACAGCAGTGGTGTGGGCAAGGGCAGCCCAGCGAAACGGGCTTCACACCCTGGCCACAGAGAGCCTGGCACCTGGCACTTTATGTCATATACATATATATGCACACACACATTTGTACTGTTTTCTTTGGTTCCTGGTGTTGAAGTCACAGTTCTGAGCTCGCCATGACAATTACACAGCGCAGAACTGGAAAAGCCCCAGCTCAGCCGGGCAGCCCTGCTCCATGACAAGGTCTGAGTGCTGCTCCGCAGAGGATGGAGCAGTTCTTGCTTTCTTGGGACAGTTGCTCATAATTTTCATCAAATTTTACCATGATGACCTTTTCCTTCAGGTGACTGGATTCAGATGCTACTTTCCTTTAGAGGAATCTTACCCCATTTGTCCTTGCAGCACCATCAACTGTCCCTGCTATGGTGTTTGCAAACTTTAAACACCAATCTGTTCCTGTTAGTGGTCAGCTGGCAACATTAACCACTTTTATTCCTTGTAGAACAAGGGACAGTGTGCTTAGAGTGGCCTTGCTCCAATGCAAGCAGAAACAAGGTGTTTGCATAGGTGCAAGAAGGTGGAAACCCACAGTCCTCTGCACTGACAGGCACTAAGATGGTGGTTTGATTGCACAATAAACCAAATTTGAGGGGGGCAATTGCCTGGTGAAAAGCCCTGCAGCCTTCAAACTCCAAGTGCTGCTTGTGTATCAACTCCCACTGCCAAAGCAAAGCTTGAAAAAACTTGATGGGCGAGTTTGTCCCAGCAAACTTTTTCCTGGAGGAAGTATCATCTGTCATCTCACAGCTAATGTAACACCAGCAGGGAGCAGAAAAGCCAGCATAAACCTCTATCATATGTTTGGCTGAACAGACAGAAATGTAACCACAGAACCACACCTGACTCGGATCAAATTAACATTGCTGGGATATTCCAGGAATGCACCACCAGTATTATGCATCCTGCAGCTACAGCCTTGGCATGCCTCTCTGTCCCCAGCACACCCTAACACCGAGGTGTGAAGGCAAAGAGCATGTAGGCAACACAGTTATCTTTAGCCATCCCCTGGATCTTCAGCAGCCTCAGCCTCAAATACGTGACTCCAGTTAGTACAGAATCCATGCTGGATTTAATCCTGCGCCTCCAATGCCTGTGTCTACACTGGACTTCCAAAGCATGCAGTGCAGAGCTCACTCTGTCCTCTGGCAGGGTTCCCTACCCTCGGTGAAACCCCGAGTAAGCCCCAAGGGATGATTCCACCTAGAGCTTCTCTTGAGGAAGCCCTGTACAAACTCACTCCATGGCGTGCCCCCACCCAGAGCCGCAGGGGGCTACGGACGCTGGCTCTCCCTGCCAGAAACTCAGAGCTCTAAACCAGTGATGAGAGAAGCCCTGCAAGGTGAGCGCGTGGTACCTGTGGTGGCACTGTCCCTGTCCCCTCCAGGGCACAAATCCCTTCTGCCAGGTCCTGCAGCCAACCTAAGCGTGAAGCCAAACCCCCTGTGTGTTTTGTTGGGCAAAGCGACCTTTGATGATGAAGAAGTTCTCGGAGTGCAACAATACCTACAGGAAAAAACCCAAAAAGGGATGTGGAATTTCCTGGCCCAAGGACCAATGGGCAGGAATTGAACTGTACACAACAAGATGGGCTAGGAGGGCTGCTGGATGTGCTCTCAGATCCTCATTACCTGTCCCTCAGGAGAATCAGCCAAGGAGTGGAAACATTCTCCTCTGAGGTTTTGGCACAGGGTCTAATCATGCATTTCATGGAAGAAACCCCACTGCTCCTTCCAACCCCATCCTGGCCAACATCAGCACAGGAGACAAGCTGCCTCCAGAAGTGGCACACAGCAGTGAAAGGAGGTTTTATTGCTTCTTAAGTTCTATTTACAACTACTGCACCATCTCAAGAGCTAGAGAGCAGTCCTCAGGATGAGCTGCATGAAGTAAACAAGATGCTAAGAGCTTTCATGGCTTTTTAGTGCTAATGACAATTAATAATAAATGCATACTGCAATATTCTGTCCACTGAAAGGCTTCACAGGCATGCAGCTTCCTGCACCCCATGCTTATGGACCACTGACTGTGTGAAAAGTGAGGCAGGGTAAAAGTTAAGGAAGTTAAAGAACAATGACTGGGAGCAAAATAACAGAACCAAGGTGCCCTAGGATATCGGACACTTAGGCTGAGGTTTTCAGCAAAATCACAGAATCCCAGACTGTTTGGAGTTGGAAGGGACCTTAAAGCCCATCCAGTCCCACCCCCTGCCACGTGAAGGGACCTTCCACTATCCCGGCTTGCTCCAGGCCCCATCCAGCCTGGCCTTGGACACTTCCAGGGATGGGGCAGCCACAGCTTCTCTGGGCAGCCTAAATAAGCCAACTTGTCACTGGTGGCTGTGGCAAGGTTGGTTTCTCTCTCTGCAGAGCAGCAGTTGTTGATGCCCTGTCTCCAGAGCCTCACACACCCAGGAGCAGCACTCTGAGATGGTGAAGGATGTACACAGGGAGAAGGCAGCCCTACGGAAACCCTCAGGCCCTGCAGTCTTCACGCTGAGATTTCGGAGCTTGTTAACAAAGTAAAAAAGGACAGGATCACATGCACACAAAAATAAAACTCAAATAAATCTGCAGAACTCCCCCATCTCCAGAAGGGTCTTCACCTTTGCTGTTCTGCATTGCTGAATTCATAAATGTCGAATTCTTTATCCCTAGGAAGCTAATTATTATGAAAGGTCAAAATAAATAGCCACACTTGTACATAAAGCTGTTGTTAATATAGAGAAGTAGACAGCTCCAATTTACAGGCTATTTTGTTGTTATAATTACAGAGCTCCCTTCACCAGTGAGTTTGTAACCATTTGGTTTAATTATGAGCTAAGGGGAAGAGGAGGGGGAGGAGGGACAGGTGCGTCCCTCCAGAACAGCGCGTGCCCAGGTGCCACGATGGAGCACGTTGAGGATAAGCGAAGTCAGTTCCCGCGGGATTCCCTAAACACCTCCCTAAAGACCACGACGCTGGAGCCGGGCAAGCAGCTACCAAAGGGTTAAGCTGCAGCCCATTAGAGATGTCCTTTAGTGCTGGGTCTGTTTTTCCTTACAGAACATTAGGCTCAGTGGGGCAGGCAGAAACCCCCGTGGTGCCCCCATTAAAAAAGATCAAGTCGCACATGTCGATATCACAGCTTCACCCATACTGTAATTTGTCTGACAGCAGCCGAGGCTGCTGGGCCTGGCCAGGGAGGACCAGGCTGCCTCTTTAAAGAGAGAGATCCAAATCCCTTTAAAAAAAATAATTTTGTGGCCAGACAAACTGCTTAACAACATAAAGATGCAATAAATGTTTCTGCCACTCCTCCCCTCCCACTGGAAGTGGGATAAAGCCCAGCACACTACAAAATAATCCCAGCAAAGGCACTGCCGGAGCACTAACAAAATGCTCTGGTGCAGTCAAAGCATCGCCCTCTTTTTTTTCTTCCCCTCCCCTTTCTTTCTTTTTTTTCCTTAATGCCAAAGGCATTAAAAGAGATGAAAACCACTCCATTGAGCTAGGTGAAACGTTAATCCATTGGCCTTACTTTGCTGGGAAACCAGGGTTTGAATGAGGCCCAAGGTATAAATGAAATGAGTTTAGTGATCTCAGTTTAATTCTTAATAGGCCACAACAGGCACTGCAGATACAGAAGATACAATATTAGGAAATCAAACCCTTTCAGAATTGTTTTTTCCTTTCGGCTAACGAGGGTCAGGAGAGAATTAATACAGAAACTTAAACCTTAAGCCAACCTCAATAGCTCTCTATGCAGTCAGAATGCAGGAGGAGCAGGGAGATGCTGCCTGCAAGCCCCATGGTTGAGGAGCCATTCTGCAGCACAGCAGATGCTGGAAAAGCTGATCTGCAGAAAGTTAAGGCTCCATCCAAAGCACGGGAGGATTTCCAGTGACACCTCAGCAGATTTTGAATCGAGCCTACATAACTGCACGATCTGAGCAGTCCCACCAAAGCCCAAACTTCAGCGATGCTGGTGGCATCAGTGCTTAGGCCAACAGCATCTTGAAAGCCACAGATTCCTCCCAATAAGCTGGACTGGGAGGAAACAAACCCAATCAAACTCCCATCCCTTACCCAGGATCATCCTCAGAATAAACAGTGCCAAGAATGCCGGGTAAAGGGATGCTTCAATCATGTTTACATGGGAATTTTAGTTCCTTGCAGAGTTTTCCTAGCACCAGCTGTTGCAGTGGATAGATTTAGTGGCGGTCTCAGGTGGAAAGTCAAACCCTTTAAATGAAGATATTTTGTCAGTACTGAGAAATATCAATTTCGCTTTGCAGGAGGGTAAGGTGTCACTTTTTCATTCTCATAAAAAGGGAAGAAATAATGCATCAAGACTGGATAACTGAGCCTAGAAGAAAATCAGCAGCAAAACAGCTTTCTGGAGACTTAATAAAAGTAAAATATTTTAAAGTGCAGTGATTAAGTTCAGCTTTGAGCTCGTTGCTGATCAAACCCCATGGAATGCCAGTGGCTGAATTCTGAGCCAGTATCTTCCTGAATCTCCATGGTTTCTCTGGCTCTCTCCCTGCCCCTCGACAAGGGTCTCCTTGCTGCTCATTCTCCCACACTGGCACGTCAGGAGCTGATCCCGTGAGTCTCAGCAGATTTACACACCCGGGGGCTGGGGCACTCCTCTCCTCACATCAAAGGCAGCTGTGTCATGTGCCAGGAGATCCCAGCCAGCCCTTCCTGCCTCACAAGAAGCCCGGGAAGATCTAGGGCCATTCGGAGGCTGCTCCGTGCCAGCTCCCTTTGTCTGAGCTCTGCCTCGTGTGCCCCTCCTGAGGAGAGACCAGAGCTGGGGGTGCCCATGTGCTGGAGCTGTCCCAGGGCACTGCAGGAGCCAGGGGGAGCAGGATGAAGGCAGGAGGAAGGGTGAATGGTCTGGCTGCTGTAGGACCAGTCCCGCAGCCCATTCCTCTGCAGGCTCACTCCTTCCCTCCCGTGCCCCACAGGCAGCGCTGCCCACACGCTCCTGTGTGCTCCTGAGCTCTGCACAGGGATCCTCCCCACAGCCACACACCAGGATAACGCAGCACCACGGCCCCTTTCTCTCACCCCTCTGGGCCAGTCCATTTCAAAAATCTGACTTCAAGGATATTAGGTGCAAAAGCCAGAAAACAACAAGAAAGAAAGCCCCCCCCCCAGGCCTCAAACACCTCCAGCACAGTTCACTAAGGTAACAGAAAGCAAATTCACAGCCTACAGTGATCCAAGGACGTAAATCCTTCAGGATGCTGTCTTATCTCGCCACACAGAAATTTAATCACCCACGTCGCTGCACATCAGGGTGGCCAAATACATCTTGGTCTTGATGCCTTCCAGAAAACAAGCTCTTCTCTTGGAAGGTGCTGCAGCAGTGACACATCGTGTGTATAATATGTACACACATAGATATGCTGTGTATTTGTATGTATAAATACACAGATCACTGGGGATAATGGCATTTCCAACCTGGTGGCCTAACAAATACATAAAGCAGTGTCCGCAGTCAGGCACAAAAGCGTTAAAGTTGGTGGTGGATGGCTCCATTACCATTCAATCCATGGTTGCACCAAGGGAATAAGAATAATTTAAAAGTTTACCTCACAAATTAAGGCGTGCTTGGCAATGCGTTCCTAGGACACAGTGCCCTGAGCTGGCATTCAGAAGTCATTTCTGCACTGAGCACGTGGCAGATTTGACTCCTGATGTTTTTGGTGACTGAAGATGTGGAAATTGCTCAGCCTGGAGATGCCAGATGGCCTCCCCCCTCCCCTGAAAGTGAAAATGGTGGGACACACTATGGGTTCAGCTCAGTCCCGCTGCCACAGCCTCCCAAGGGGAACCTTGCGATGTAGCCTCAGTGTGGAGGGGCAGGTACAGATCATAGCCCCAACAGAAGACTAAAAATGAAAACACAGGAGTTGGGGATCCTGGGAAAGACTGGGAGACTATCACTGGGGAGTCTGTGGGCAGACAAGGAACTGCAGCATGTAAAACACAGTCCAAACCAAAACTAGGAACAGGTTTTGGGTTGTGCCTCTTTAGCCTTTTCAGCCCTTTCAATGCACAATAACCCTGTTTCTCTCCGCTCTGCTCGGTGCTGTCCTGCGGCGTCGGGAGACACCAAACGTGTGTGACTACAGAACAGGCTTCCCAGTTAACCAAGGTGCAGTCTGCACTGGTTATGTATTCCTGTGCATAATGGCCTGGAAGTGCTGTATTCATGTGTGAGCTTTCTCAAAATTATTTATTAATGGAAGAGATCATATAAAATATTGCTCCTTAATATGCCTGAAAGGCTCCCATAAACGCACAGAATCTGCTCTGCTCTTCGACCAGGCACACGGGCCCTGAGTGCAGCCATGTTACACCAGCACTAAACTACTGCAAGGAAGGAGAAATCAGGAATGTCTCAGGCAGGAACCCGGCTCCCTGGGCTCCAGCCTGGGAGCACGTGAACGTGCAGCCACCGCGCTGTCACATCACACCGGGTTGCCATGGAGATAATTGCAATGTCATAACTAAAGGCTAATGTCAGCACCAGGTTTTACAAGGAAATGATTGGATTGTATTTTTAATTTACCCCCAAATTATTGCAACTCCTCCATCGGGAAGAAAATGAGAATTGTATATTTAATTTTTTGACAGCAACAAAGCAGAACGTTGTGGTTTAGGATCCTGAAGTTTTTACATCACTGTGTTTTTCTGAAGGTGCTCTCAGGTGTTTCTACACACAACTGCATCAAGACAGCAAGACAGAACTCACAGGCTACACATACATAAGCAAGAATAATATACCTACAGATTATGCTGCATGTGTACATCTATACACGGCTCCCAGCCTGAGCCTCGTTTAGCAACTCTAACTGTTTTATTAACAATATTAATCAATACTTTCAAAATGCTCTCTTGACCTGAGAGTTGTTAAGCTGCTCTCTGGTAAAAACACATGAAACAAAATGAAATTTTAAATTATCTTCACACTTGCTCAACCGTGCTCTTTGCCCTTTCTGCCTGAACTGGTGCCTTCCAAGCTCCCGAGCTAAATCCAGGCCAGCATGGGGCCAAACTGCTGTTTTCTTTGGGACTAACTTCAAAGTCCGTAAGCTTTTGCACAGCTCCAGTCCCCTGGATGCCAGGAGCGAGCTGTGGTGCTGGGGCTGACGGCAGCACTGCCAGCAGCACGAGGCAGGGAGCTTGGCAAGGTGGAGACCGACCGTGCTGGAAATGTCACGTGCATGCACGGCACCAGTCACAACCTAAAATATAAAATAATCAATACCCTCATCGGTGCACAAGCAGCTTCACCAAAAGCTCTGCTGCGCAGCCCACTCTGACAGTCAAAAACACCATGCAAAGGCACAAGTGAAGAGATGAAACAACCTGGATCCCTCCAAAGCAGATGCAAGAGAAGTGAGTGTTCATCTTAGCCTGCTGCCATTAATACCACTTGTTTGTTACGCTGAGAAATTATTACTGCAAAAATGACAGAGGCTCAGCCCATGAAGGTTTTACTGCTGCTGAAACCCAAATGTGTCACCTGTGTCACACAGGACAAGGGCTGCTCTGGTTGTGCGTGTCCCACCTGTCCTGCACTCGACATTTCCCATTCCTGGCAGGCACCAGGTGTCCCACAAATCACACACGGGGCCTCCCTCCAGCAGGGCCGTGTCCCACCTCAGTGATCACAGAATGGTTTAGGTCGGAAAAGACCTTAAAGCCCATCCAGTGCCACCCCTGCCATGGCAGGGACACCTCCCACTGTCCCAGGCTGCTCCCAGCCCCAGTGTCCAGCCTGGCCTTGGGCACTGCCAGGGATCCAGGGGCAGCCACAGAGCAGAGCTGGAGCTGGAGCTGCACAGATATGATCAATATCAACAAGAAAAAGAAAGAATGAGGAAAGAAAGATGAATGCACAGAATCTGTAAGTTGGCTTAAAGGAAACCTAAAACAAAGGTAAAGGAAATTCTTCTGGAAATGCTGCTATTTTCTAATTGTTGGCAACTTGGGTTTGATGCATAAGGAGGAGAAAATGGTCTAAAACTATAGTAATCTTTAACTCTGTTGACACAATTGCCCTTCTCCTCCCTCATGTTAGATGTCTTCGCTGCCCAAAGTGAATTCCAGGAGATAAACAGCAGAGCATTTTCCAAAATCAAAATCCTTGTTCAGATCAATTACACACAAAACCTGAATGACACAACACACAAAGCACTCACTTTTTCTGGCAGTTTAATACCAAAGAATTTATTACCATTGTCAGTACAGTATGGATTATTTGAGTATTAGGAGGATATACATTAAAATATAATGTATCTAATGTATAAAATGTAATGACTGCAGTGAGAGCAACATCACACTTGAGTAGAGAAGCAGAAGAAGGCTCTGTTGGAAGCAATTTGGCCCAGTTTGGAAAAACTAGCTGTTAAAAATCACAGGCAAATCCCAAACTGGCTGTTAGCAGCTACCTTCAGCAAGCTCTGCTTCTTGCCTCTACTGCCTGCTCTGGCCACGCTCAGCCCACCAAGTGCCCCCTCTCCTTCCCCGAGCACTTAGGGCTGAGCACCGAAGCCTCATTCCCTTTACATGCCCCACTGACCCCCCGCAACCTGCCCCATCTGGGAAATCTCTAAGCAGAAGGGCTCTCCTGAAGAATAAACTCAGCTTTAAGGATGCCACCACCCCCTTGGAGTCACAGCATTGTCTCTTCTGTCTCACATGGGATCGCTAGAAAAATGAGCACACTGGGAAAGGTACCAATTTAGCGTTCAGCACATGACCGAAAAAGAAGGCACAATGGTGTGAAAGTCAGCCAGTAATAAGTAAGCTGCACTTCCATAATTTCATAGGAAAATCCTTGGGGCACAGCCAGATTCTGAAAGAAGAAGGCTGTATTTATAGCAATCAGTGTGGTTTGACATATTTCCCCTAATACGCTAAATTACTCCTTCACTATCATCATAACTTCCCCTCAGTCATTCCTCAGCATCTTCTATTAGCCTGGCCTAGAAGCACTCCGGGAGCTCCTCCGGCGGTGACCTCTTTAAAAGCACATTAATTCCCACAGGGCCCAGGCCGCCCTGCCCGGGGCTCCCCGCGAGCTCGGGGCTCCTCGGCTCTCGCAGGGCTCTGCTCCCTCTGATCCGTGTGCCCGTGTCCCTCCCCGTGCTCTCCCCGGCCCTCTCCCCAGCTCGGATCACCAAACCCCAGCGGAGGGACGGAGCTGCCCTCAGCCTGGCGCCCCGGGAGCTGGCCTGGAGCAGCGGCAGCTCTCCCCCTTGCCCGGGAGAGCACGGAGCCATGAACCAAAGACCCCCAGGACGCCCCGATGATCGCTGGAGCCCCAGCTCCAGGGCTGCGCCGTGGACAATTTTATGGATGACTGGCTCGGTCCGTGGTTATACAAAGCTACCACTACGAGCCGTTTATTTAACAACAACTTGCCCTGATTTCTTGCTCGTGGTCTGATGATGTCCAGAAGTCCCACTCCAGCTCCTGGCTCTGCTGTGTGACACTCTGCGTGCATCTGCAGCGAAACAAAGTCCTTGCCCTGAAGAATCTAAACTCTGAAGAGGCAAATCTGTTATGATGAAGCATGTCAAACCTGATCACCATCCAGCATCTCTGCATTTGCCTCTGCTCATCCTTCCCAGCCAGCCCCAAAAGAACAGTCATTACAGCCCTGCACAATTTCTGTGTGGCACTCGCTGGCTTGTGTGAATAATGATGTTTAGTATTTCATCAGGTTATTCCATAACAAATACACCCAGTGATACTTTTATAATGATCATCTCAACACTTGGCTGTGCTGTCCTCAAAATACTAAGTGACAATAACGTAGTTCTGATTTTATTTTTTAAACCACCTGCATTCTCACATCAGAGACTCTTCCTGTAGAGCCAGAACTGGAAAAAGGATAATGCCCTTTTTTTTAAGGAAGGGGTGGGGGGAAAGAAATAAAATCATGCTTCTTCAACCTTTTTTCTCCCACTACTCGGGTGCTTGTCTTTAATGAGCAGCTCCAAATGACAGCTTTAATCACTGCCTCTGGCCACTGAAAGAGGCCGCTAATGATAGGAAAGAACAGAGGACCATTTGCATCAATCAGCTCTAGTCTAAATCACTTTTTATGATAATGCATCCAAGCGAAGAAGAACGTCTCTGATGTCTCCTGCATGATGATGTACCACAGTGCTGTCTCCTCATCTCAGACCTCCACATAAATCTCTTAAAGATGCACACACACCCCACCCTGTGCTGCCAGCGCTGGCCCTCGTTTTCTACACCATTAATGATCTACCACCAGGGTAGAGTCAGGAGAGGTTAAGCAATCAGTTCATTCAGTTTTCACTTTCTGCGGGGGATGCCCACTGCTCCGGGAGGAGGGGAGGGGAATACACAGACAATGCCTGGGCTGTCACACAAATACACATTTAGGATCCACAAAATTCCTGGTTTGCCACCCGTTACTATCAGGCCCTGGCAGAGAAAAAACACTGGGCAGAATCCGGAGGGTGCTGCCTGCTGCAGCATCAGAGCTCTTCTACACAGAGAACCGAACTGCTGCTAAAGCTTTGCTCTTGTGAGGACACTTTATTTACACAGGAGTGCTTTCACAGTGACTAATCCCATAAGCACAGATTACCCCCCCACCCGCGGAAGGGTTTATGGGCTCAAGCACCGTTCTGTAACACTAAAACAAAAGACCTGATCCTGCACAAGACAGTGCCCTGATTAGACACTGGCCTGAGACTGAAGATCTGGAATGGATTTCTGACAGCTTGAGGTCCCACCCCAAACCAGCTCTGCAAACAGAGCTACAGCAGCTCCTCATCTTCCCAGGCTGCAGCTCTGTGAGTGGGGAGCTGCAGTTGCAGTGGCCACGGGAACCATATAAACACCCATTTGTCCTGTACAGTCCATGCAGACACCCAGGCTCCCGCACGAACACACCCGCACTTAGCTGAGTCCTCTGGGTGCTTCTACTCCAAAGCACCAAAGCACACAGGACTGAGGTGCCACAGCAACCCCCACTGCAAGGGTGAGATTTCCCCAAACCTGCCCAGCAAGCCCTGTGTGGAAACAGTGGGAATTCAGGCTGGACTGGGTGCCTCTGTCTCCCTTGGAGATCGCAGCGCTCCCAGGCGGGTGCTGCTGGCTGCCCCAGTGACCCACGGGCTATCTGCAGGCTGCCGGTGCGCACTGGGGCTGGCGGGCTCTGCTGTCCACTGCTGCACATCCCAGCTTTCCTGGGATGCATAATGCCCTCCCGCTGGGGCCCGTGTCAAAACAGCCTCTCCCTGTCAAAGCAGACTAATGGATGCAACAGCAGATCCGCCAGAGTCACGGGGGACGTGTATAAATACACAGGGCTGCTTTCATTATTTCCCTTAAATAAGGGGGAAAGGAGAAGACAATGTTAATTTGGTTCTGGAGTTTCTCCTAGCTGGCACAATGCTGGATGGAGGAAATGACAGCGATTTCCCTGGCAAGTGCTCACAGTACTCAGGCTGATCCTCCACTGCTGCCCGGAGAGGCCGCAGGAGCAGTGCTGAGGACTTTATGCTCTCGTAGTTTTGACTGACACTTCTCAGGACATGCTAATCACCTTCCAGGGAAAAAGAGAAGGAAAAGGTCTCCAAATAGACAATTTTATTTAATCTACCGATGTTAATAAAAAAATTCTTTTTGCTTATGGAAACAGGCTAACCTCTGCAGGGCTTAATCTTCCCCAGCAAAGGGGGCTCACCATGCTAGTTGAAGCATGGACACTTTTAATCTCCTGATTAAAACCAGGACTACCATGACTGTACTTATCAGGAGTAAAGGATGGAGGAGAGGGATTTATTTAGAGGGAGCAAAATGCTAACTGAAAATTATGATACCACAATTCTCTAGATGAAAAATCCTTCCAAGAAAATTGCCTTTTTAGCAAGACATCGGGTTGTGGTGGATCATTCAGGCCACACGTGGGCAGAGTCACTGGGGCTCCCAGTAAAGCATGTGGCTTTCGGTGGAAAGTGGCCAGGCTGGTCCCAGCAATCCCATATCAGGGTCCAGAAGAGCTAATGGGAAGACTCACAATGCCTTCAGTGGGCTCTGTACCGGGGCTTTAGTAAATGCAATTAAAAAAAAGAGAAAAAAGAAAAGGGAAAAAAAAAAGACCAGAGCAGTATACAACAGCTGTAGCCCTCCTAAGCCTTTCTTTCTTGCAAATGCTTCCCTTGGCGGCTTTATTTCATTTTATTATAATAAACTTCAAAAGGTGTATTTGATCTGCCAGCATTTTTTTCCCTGTCCACCAGGAGTTCATTTCAGCTGTGCAAGGCAGCAAATACTGTACATTAGGTTAATTTTCATTTCAGCTGTACAACATACATTATTGTTTCACTGCTTGGCTTAAGTGAACTCCTGGTGGATACAGTCAAAACCATACCAGCAGATCAAATGTACTCTTTGAAGTTCCCTATAATGAAACATCTTTAATAAAAAAAAAAAAATAAAAAAAAGGAAAAAGCTTTTAGAAAGCTTTAAAATATCCTGAATTGTTTGGAGCATTTTAATGTTTTGGCCTGTCCCTTCTAAAACCAAGTAATGAGAAATTTCATGCTGTCCATCATCCTCTCCAGCTTTTGCTCCCAGAAGAAGTTATATTATGGATGAAGCAGAAATTCATCTCTTTGCTGAATGGTTCAACTTAAATGAGCTTGAGGTGATTACAAACCACATCAGCAGATGCTGTATATGGTGCCTTTAAAGTAAAAAAAACACAAACCAACTGAAAACTAGCGTGATTTGAAGGCATGACTCTGAAGTCTACAAACTATCTTCAACTTCACTCCAGGAACACGCTAAATTCCATTATAAATCTCAGTGAGGAGAACACAGCCTTTGGAAATGCCACCGAGACATTCTCTCCTTGTCACAAGGCCTCCCCCAGTTCCCCAAGGATCCTGCCCCTTCCCTTGTGGACGTCCACTGGTTCAGTTGAATTATGCTTTCATTTTCTTCACCCCCCAGCTTACCTTGGCTCATTTTACTGAGCCAGCACAGAGCACAACCCATGGAAGGGCACCAAACTACACCTGGGAGAGGCTGGAAGCAATATGGAACTGCATCCCAGTGAACACGCTCCTCAACACTCACAGGAGACAACCTGACCCTGATTTCAACAAACTCCACTCATTTCTGATTTGAGAACACATAAAGCTTGTGATTAAACGGGATTAATGCAACAGGATCAGGTCTCTAGAAGAAAAGTGGTTTCACTACCAAGTTCTTACAGAAGAGCCCAAGGGCACTCGAAGGCTCTCGGATTATCACCAGTGGATAATGTCAGAGATGTTCAACCAGGGCCAAGTGAGCTGAGTACCTGTGGTTTGGGGTAATGTCACAAGTGAAATGAGTGCAGTGGTTTCAACAGCCCGGAGGTGCCCACAGCACCCCCCAACCTCAGCCCAGTACCCCTGCCCAGCACCCACCTCCCCTGGCCTGGGGGTGCTCCCCAGGGCCACCCCTGCTGACACCCCCGAGGGTGTTCACCCCGCCAGGAGCTGTCACCAGGCTGGACAGACTGTAAATGGCTCCGTACTCCTGCGAGCCTTCTGCCAGGGATTCACAGAGCTGCGCTTCCCTCCCGTTATCATCTCACCGCCAACATCCCATTTTGGACCAAGTAATGAGCATTTCAAACACCCCCCACAGAAAGGAAGAAAAACAAGACACTTTGTGTACACCATTAGTTTTATGCATCTTGCAAATGCAGTTCCCCAGCTCGAAAATCTCCCACAGCTTTTGCTTCACTTTGAACAAAATCACGTTGGACTTCTGATGAATAGCTCAGCTCAAAATACACTTGGAGGCTTTTCCTTGAATTCTGACTTGGGAGTAAATAACCTGCAGTGAAGCTAATTGTATTGAAAATTCAGAATATTGAGGAAACGTTACATGTGATAAATATTTACCCTAAAGGAATTCAAAGGGAGTCTGTAACAATTTATTTCTAACCAATACCAAGTAATATTAAATTGCAGGGGAAATGCAGCCCCAAACCCTGTATTTTTCCAACTTGTACTAATGATTGTTCTTTGTGAAAAATGCCAGACAACAATATCCTTTAACCATACACAACCATGTGGGTTCATGCTCTGCATTCGCATTTTTCATCCCAACGTCCTCTGCAAAACAACGGATTGATGCTGCTTTCACTTAAATTGGTGTAACTAATTAGACCCAACTAGAATTACTCCTGATCCTATTCATGTAAACAGTCTTGATGACTTCAGTGGTGCTATTAGTGAAAATAAGGACTCACACAGAGCAAGGATTTATGGGCTCAAATCCTCTCTATTTGAAGCCTCAGTAAAATGCAGCCAATTCCAACGCAGAAGGAGAAAGCTGAGCTGTGCACAGCTGAGGAGTGGAAGAGGAAAAGAAGGGGAACATTTTTGGCCAAATAAATTGGGAGAGAAATCACTCTGTGAAAGAGCTGTCAAATAAAAGACCTGGTAGTGAGATTTTCAAAAGGGGCACCTGGAGAGAGGCAGGGAAATTCAGAAGGCACCGGTGACACGCGAGGCTGGGAGCGCTCAGCACCCCACGGCTTCCACAAGAGCTCTCGCTTGAGAAAGGCATTTGAGAATGCTGATCCACACAGGACTTTTCCTTTAAGCCAAAACCAGAGAGGACATGCACGGAAATGTAAATGGTTTCATTTTGAGCTTGAAAATTCAGATCAGCTTCGTGTTTCAAATGAACCAGTTCATCCAGCCATCGCAGTGCCTAAGTTCAGTCCCTCAAGCTAATGCTAAAGCAGATGATTACGAAATAAAAGGTTCTTCTGAAAGAAAAAAAGGAAGAGGGGGAGAAACTATATTAATCACTACCAGAAAACATCTGTTTTTAAATGAGGTGTTTTTGATCTACACTGTTTGTGATGCAAGAGGAAGGCTTTGCCATCCATATGACAACCAGATCTTCATTTTGTTGGGATTAGGGGTCAGCACAGGGGACTGGGGGAGGGAAGAACGGGAAGGGAGCAGGAGAAAGATTCCTGTAATAAATGCCAGGACTTTTACTCTATAAACACAACCTACAGACCACGAGCCACAAGTCCACTTTCAATGTTTCTGCTTGGTTTATATGAGGATAGATCAATTAAAAGTTGAAGGTTTTATCTCATTTGCAGATATGAGAGAGGCTTCTCTTCAAACACCCTTAATTATACACCAAGGGTAGGTTCAAAATGAAGATGCTGCAAACACAGACGCTTAGGAAGAGTCATTGCACACACAGAGAAGTTCTGTTTACCATTTCTGTAGCTGACACTGTTTCAGAAAGGACAACATCATCAGGGTCTTTGCTCCATGACAGCTGGAGACACGGAGCAGAGACCTGACCCTGCCACCAGCAGACCAAGAACAGAATTGACCAAGTTTTCAAGTCTTGTTCCTGGGCTTTTTAAACAAAGTTAAATGGTCTGCAGAGAAGAAAGTGAAGAAAGGGATAGTCTTTTACCCAAGAATCGAGTCTGAGCTCATCCTGCAGCAAGTGAAGGACATCTTGACATGGAGAGAGCACTACAGTGCTGAGACAAGCGGGCTCTGCACCAGCTGCTTGTTCCATCTTCATCTCACCCGTGCCTGTGGCATTTCAGCTGACAGTGCTTCAGACCACTCCTCCCCAAAATGACTGGAATTGCCTTTCTGGTCTGACAGAGTAAAGGGGCTCTAAAGTGCTTGAAGATGTTCAGGTAAAGGTTTAAAGTAGCTCAGATTATATTCCTGTGAGGATACTTGCTATACATGCTAACTTGGCAGTCGTGTCTGTTTGCCTGCTGTGCCAGAAACTACGTTAAAAAATCTGGTTTATTCACGTGTATGTACAAGTTCCTCCCAGCTCCGGATCCCATGGAAAGCAAGTACCTCAAAGCACATTTCCTTGGAGGATTTTGTCTGACCCACCCCTCTTGTCATCACCTTTCCTGTAAGATTCTCTCTCCTCAACACAGCTGAAAAATACTGCCTTAGAAATATCTTTGTATCATTTCATTTTTCTGCATCTTCTCACTGCTCACAAGAAATTCAGAAATCACATCAAACACATGAAAGGGAAGTTTCAGATTCCAGGAAACATGAGAAACACAATTCAAGCATTGCATTTCCTCCTGCATCATGAAAAAAGCACACCACAAGGACAGCAGAAGTTTATTTTTCACCAAGACTGACACAAGCATCTGACAACCTGCATTATAATGAACATAATTATTTTAATGTTGTGTTTAACACTGCTCCTTATCTTTCCCAGTACACACAGCAGTGTATGGTAGGGTGAGCAGGGTAAGTGAATACATCACTCCTTCCCTCCTTCTACTCCCGTTGTGCTCTAACCGCACACAAGAGCGCGCGATTAAAACGGCTTAATTAATCCTCGGGCTTTAAAGGATGGCGGGAGCCATGTTCAACTCGTGTACAAACGCATGCAACCACTTCCAAAGGAGATACTGAGGATGTCCTGAAGTGCCTGAAGAAGGAAACTCCACTGTTACCTTTGCACCCTCACTCAAGATCAGGGGTAAGGAGCGGGGTCCTGCCAGGAACCAAAGGGCACCATAGACCCTGCTCATGTTTTGTGCCCAAGGATCTCTCCCAAGAGAATATCCAGGCATATATTCATTGAAGAACAGAAATTCAGACAGCTTTTCTGCTGTATGAGCTACACGTTCTTCCTATTTACCTCTGATTCCCCAGACGATTGGCAGCCACCCAATTACACACCTTAGAGGCCAGGATGAACTTTGCTATTTCCATTCCGTAATAAAGGCCAAAGCATCCATTTCAGATCCTGACCCATCGTGGATATCCTTACCTCTGTCACCTGGTGATTAAGGGTACAACAACATGCTCTCGGTGGGTCAGTTGGAAATTTGAGCTGGAGGAAAAGGCTGCTGCCTACTCATTAAGTGGTGTGTCACAGGGAAAGCTGATTACAGCCGTGCTCCAAAATCTGTGTTTGCTTCTGATTAGTTTTCTGGTAGAATTAAGGTTTTGCTTTTGACCTACAAAGCAGTGAATGCTTTGGGCACTAATTACTAAAAAGCTCACTCCTCCCTCCGCGCAGCAACATGACAAGCTGTGGTTAGTGGGTGTTCTCGAGCTGACAGTCCCTTGGGGGTTGTTTCACTGCGGAGTGAACTTAAATAACTCAAGTCCTGTCAACACACAGGAGCCCTTAACTCAGAGCCCAGACAAGCTCTTAAATTCTTTCATCCAGGGACACAAGTTAAGCCTCACACTCGGGCTGATGTGACAGGTCCATCCCAAGAGCAGCTGGAAGGGACACGCTGGGAGTGGCTCGGTGCTGCCACAGAACTGCCCGGGTCCCCGAGGACAGACAAGTGCTGCCACCCTTAGCTGGGAGCTCCTGCTACCCAAGGGGCATCCCCTGGGCCAAGGAGGGATTGAAGCGGGAAGGTCCCAGTGCAGGGATGGCCACAGTGTGATTCTGAGTGGGGCTGCAACAGGTTAACTTTGTGAGCTCTTTAGAGGGGACATAATAACGGAAAGTCTCAGCCCAGGTGGCACCAGCCTGTGCCAGGGGCACCTCTTGCTCTTAAATTCCCCGAGTTTATTGGACCTTCCTGCAAAATCCACCTTTCCTCTTGGGATCAGAGACTTCAGATGGCTGGCTATGATAACTGTGGCTGCTCTGCCCTTTCACTCCTGCTGCCAACCACACAGATTAACTTTCAACACAGCTGAGGGATAAGAGGCCAACAGTAATTTGTATCAATTTTGCCTATTTTAAAAATATAACAACACAGTTTCCAGGTAATGTTACATAACACACATTTTCAAGTAACATTCCTCAGGTCCACAGGTGTCCATCACCTGTCCAGTGGTAACTCAAGCAGCAGTTCCCAAGATCTTTGTCACAGAATCCCAGAATGGTTTGGGTTGGAAGGACATTAAATCCC
>VXAZ01010427.1:1040129-1055880 GCA_013399875.1 Gymnorhina tibicen | reverse complement strand
CAGCTTCCCTGGACACCCTGTGCCAGGGCCTGCCCACCCTCCCAGGGAACAATTCCTTCCCCAAATCCCATCTAAGTCTCAGATATAATTCCTAAACCCCAACACTGAACATTTGTCATTCAGTAATAGCTCTCAGATGTTGACAGCACAATGCAATCCCGTTCACTTCTGAGGTCCAGGCAGGATAAAGAAAAGTCACTTTAATCATGAGAACCTCCTATATTTGTTTCAAGTCTGATACCACCTATTAGTCAAAAAATGGGTTTAAACCACACACTTCCTACAAAGAGAGAAAATATTTATCTGTCATCAGTTTCTGCACTACAATTACTGTACTCAAGGATAATCCAACACTTCCAGGTTCCATGGTACTGAAGTGCATTCTCTCTCTCTCTTTAGGTTTTCAATCCCATATATTCAAGGTGGGAAAGCCCTTTTCTTTTGTTCTTCACATTGTCCTGGGCTCTGCTGTTGCTGTCTTATTAAAATCAGGTTAACACAGACTTATTTCTCAGAGGCCACCTGTTCATTACACAGGTGTCACATGCTTTGCTAAATTTCACTGCTCCACTTCTGACAGAATCCAACTCCACAGACCAGAGCAGAACCTAAAAGCACAGATTTTCTTTTTATTCTGAGCCACTGCGTCATCAGCTGGTTATTTAAAACTTTGTTCCGAGAGGCTGAGCCCAAGAGGCCAAGACTTTCCACTTAATAGGACTGAACAAACTCCTCAAGATGTTATTAGGTATCTGCTTCTGCATCATCATTAGCAATAATGATTTATAGTTCAGAAAGCCCCTCTGTCCCACAAGGTTCCCATTTTCACTTGATCACATGGAATACACACGCAGGGCAATGAGGCACCTGTGGCATGCAGAGCCACAGGAGCTTATGAAGTATTCATCAGTAAGTGGTACAAACTGTAAAACTTGCAATATGGATGGTAACATACTATTAAAAAGAGCCATAAAAGTAAGTCATTGTAATTTGAGGTTACTAATATTGCAGGTACCCCTGGCTAGTGTTCTTGGCATTGTTAGGTGTAATATATAGGAGCTTACACACACCCAGACAGAATTAAACACACACCGCTCACGGACTGCAGATGAGGTTCTCAGGAGAACCAGTCTGATGAAAGAGTTCTGACTCTTTCCAACCCCCAACTTCTTCTTCAGGCCATAACAGGCAAACAAAACAAACCTTTCAGCTGGTTTTTGGGCTGTGACCTACACCCTGACATTCCTCAGGCCCCACTGCTCTCCCCCAAGCTCAGCCCTCTCATGTGCAGCCCCAGGGAAGGTTTGTCCCTGACACCACCTTGCAGGGGTGAAACGTTTGTCACCCTGGGCACACAAGTGAAAGAGAAGACTGTGCCCACCTCACCTGGGCATGTAAAGTTTAAGTACTCTGTTAAAAAGTCACAGTAGCTGTGGATTAAAAAAAAAGGGAAGTCTCTTCAGAAAGGAGTTTTTGTCACCACCCCTCTTCAGATCGTGCCTTTGGAAAGCAAACCCCCAGCCTACATCTCCAAGCAATGTCCACAGGCTGTGCATTCAATTCCTCACCAAATTCCACCACTATTCCCCTTTCAGCTCTGACTCCACATCACTTAAAGTAACTCCACAAAACATCCACTTTCTCAGCGCACTGGACCTTGCTCCAGCTCTCTTGTCCATCTTAGATAAAACACAGCAAAACTGCACTATAATTACACAAACTCTTGATTAAACTGAAGAACTTTAAGCACCTCCAATGTTTTTATCACCAGCAGCAGCAGTGCCATTCCATCAGGATGACAGACTTGCATGTATTACTGAGCCCCTAATTAGCAATTGCTCTCCTGCTTAATAACTACTAAAATGCTGTTAGGAAATACTTTTAAAATAGGTATTGCCATGAAGTTCTATGGGAGTACCTACCAAGTGATGAGGCAGCAGTGACTGGAGAGGGGCCTCACCCCCTGTCCTGGAAGGGCACCAGCTGGGTCAGATCCTGCTCCTGCCTCGGCAGCAATCCCAAATCCTTGCACAAGGCAGGGGTGGGTGCCGGGAATCTCCTCCCATCTCAGAGCTGTTGGACCCTGGGAGCACGGCATCCTCCCAGAGATGGGACAGTGTCCCAGACTGTCCTCACCCTGTTCCAGCCCCACTGCTACCAGGAGCTCTCTGCCCCGGGGGGTTGTTGCCCATCTCACACCCTCCCCACCCCACAAACAGGTGCCAGCAACCCCCGAGGACACTTTTGGCTGGGCCAAAGGACAGCCACACCATCAGTGTCCATCAGAGGAGGGGGGCACAGCTGGCTCCTGTCAGCCCACTGCAAATCCCCGTGGAGCAGCACTTTTCTCATGGCCTCTGTGCCCACGTTCACATGGTTATGTGAAAGCCTTCGTTTTCCCTCAAAGAAGGAAAATTCCCCCAAGCAGAGTCCCCTCACAGTTGCAAGGACCAGCCTGAAAATGCAAAGTGAGAACCTGGACACCCAGCAGAGGATGGGGTGGGGGCAGTGGGACCTGGCCCGGCAGTGGGACACCCGTGGTGGTGGTGGGTGATGGTGGCTCTTCCCTGCACATGGACTCTCTTAGTCCTGGAAACTCCACTGCTGGGACAGAGTTAACCTGGATTTAAACCACAGCAGGAACAAATGTGACTCCAGATTCCTCACAGTCACTCACGGCCCATCCCCACACCCACAAATTCTAACGTGAAGCTTTCCTTTAATGATCAGTGCATAACACACATACCACCAGCACGAACCTCTGGGAACCAAATTCTGTTTCATCTGTGGCCAGATCAGATCTTCCCCGGGGTTTTCCATGCCAGGAACAGCTAATTTTCCTGCTCATAAACAGTACAGCACCTAGAAACACTCAGAAACAATTTCCAACCCTCTGGATCCTGAGCTGGAGCACTGATGCTTCCCTCTTCTGCATCCTGTGGCTGCAGGGTTAATAACAGGGGTTCCTACACAATACCAGTGTTGTAATTCGAAATTTGCTCCTTGCAGAAGATGTTCAGAAGGAAGGAAGAGCTTGGGATGTCAAAAGAGGAAATAATTAATTCCTTGCCCCTTCCCATTTTTCCTTGCCCATTAAAATAGTTCACAATAAAATCAAAATTATTACTTTGGTATTCAAGAAATTTTATATCCAGCTTCCACTGGGGGAAATGCTGCTCCTTCCTATTAATCCAGGACTTTAAAATGACAACAAGTCCATTAACGAGGTGTGTGTGTCATAAACCTCCTCACTGATCAGGGATGCATATTTCTGTGGCAAACTTGGGATGCTTCAGTTTTACTGGCAGGAATGGATGCCAGCTCCTTCCCAGCTTGGGGTGGGCATTTTAATGTAAAAAGGAGAACATTTCCATGGTGGTCAGGCCTCCTAACCCAGCACTCCCTAAACCTTCTGAGCTTTGCCCTGGGAAGCTCTGAGCAGTCAGAGTCCCCGCGAGTCTGCTGCAGAGAAGTTAAACACAGGCTGGGATGGTTTTTGCTGGAAAGGCAGGCGTGTGCTGTGCTGCATTCCCACAGAACCAGAGGATGTCAGCCCCAGCCACTGCAGCAGGACCTGGCCACACCACAGGGCAGCAGCAGCTCCCGGCAGAGCCGTGGTGCCCAAGCACAGCTGCCCTGCACCACCACCACGCCAGGCTCCTGCCTGGTGCTGACTCAGCAGCGGGGGTGTTTTCGGGAGCTGAAGGCACTGGTGAGACCTGAGGGGGATTGGGAAGCTCGTTATGGGCAGTGAATCCTTCTGCTTAGTCAGTCTGCTGAGAATGACTTTCAAATAACCCAAGAACACAACAAGGCTCTAAAAAGGAGACCTATTTGTGTTTATTAGGGGAGAACAAGGCTACTTCTTCAATCAGTGAAATTCTCCGTGTGAAATGGAGGTTTATTCACCCTTTTATATTGTCATTTAATAACCTCGTAAGTGAAGAATTATGAAACCGAGGTAATATTGAACTGATTTTCATATTTCCAGTCATGCAGTTTTTCTGCTTTGCTAACTTTTAGACACTCAGCTCATATTCTACCACATCTTTAAAGGTCATTGCTCCGACTGGACTTTTGGCAGGGGGGGTGGTTTGGTAGATAGAGATGCAACTGCAATAAGGTTCAGGGCTGCTTAAGTTCCTTCCTTCATCAGTTCCTTCCTCTCCTTAAAAAGTAAGAAAGCTGCTGTGTCTCTGTAGGAAAGGTTCTGAAAGGATTCTGGAGGCATACAGAGTCTTCAACAAAAGTTTCAAAGCAGCTTCATCATTTGCAGGGAATACAAGTTTTTGACTGCTATGTAGGAAGAAGCTTGAATAAGCTCAGATCTCTGAATTGAAGGTTTCTCTAAAGAAAAAGCTCTAGAAATGCCTGCATTTAGATGGGGGGAAACGAGTGTGAATCAAGAACAAAGCCCTGAGACCCAGCGAGAGGATATAACCTCTCAGATCAAGCTGGTTTCCCCACCTGAGAGAGTTCCAGCCTGCGCCTTCCCATTTGATGCAAATGTCTGTCAGAATGGCACTACTGGATAAGAGATAAAAGATTATCTGTGACATTATGAAAAATGAAAGCTTCAAAATGGCTACAAGTTCCATGAAAAAAAAAAATTAGATAGCCTTTCTGAAAGGCAACAATAGCCCCTCTGGTTTATTCAGCACCTCGTGTTGGGCACCGGCACTCAAACGCCTTCCCCGGCTCGTCCTGTGCAGCAGCTTCCCCGCTGCCTCCCCAGGAAACAATCCCAGCTACGCTTCTGATGGAGCACCTCTCCTGTCAGGAAAGGCTGGGGGAGCTGGGGCTGGTCAGCCTGGACAAGAGAAGGCTCCAGGATGACCTTAGAGCCCCTTCCAGGGCCTAAAGGGGCTCCAAGAGAGCTGGAGAGGGATGTGGGACAAGGGATGGAGGGACAGGACAAGGGGGAATGGCTTCAAACTGGAAGAGGAGAGGTCGAGATTGGGTATTAGGAATAAATCCTTCCCTGTGAGGGTGGGGAGGCCCTGGCACAGGGTGCCCAGAGCAGCTGTGGCTGCCCCTGGATCCCTGGCAGTGCCCAAGGCCAGGCTGGACACTGGGGCTTGGAGCAGCCTGGGACAGTGGGAGGTGTCCCTGCCCATGGAAGAGGATTGGAACAGGATGGTCTTTAAGGTCCCTTCCAACCCAAACCATTCTGTAACTCTACAGTTCCTTTCCCTCAGCCAGAAATGGTGACAGAAATTCAGCTGAAGTAGCTCCACATGCAGCACCCTTGATTTCACAGGAGAATTACCCATTCAAGGCAGGGATTTCCAGTGCAGGCAAGAATTAGGCTTTCATACCAACCTTCCCTGACCTGCCCAACCATTGGTCTTTCAGTTGCCAGGGCAGGCCCAGGTGGTGACACCTTCCCTTCACAGGTTTCTGCCGTTCACTTCCCAGCGAGGGGAAGCTGCAGGTTCCTGCAGCAGTGGTGTCAAAATGCTCCCCGTGCGCAGCCCCAGCAGCTGCTCAGCTGGAGGGGCTCATGGCAGGGGACCCAGCCTGCCCCAGCTGCTGCCAGGACTCCCACCACGTACAGCAGGGAGACTCAGGACATCTGTGCAAGTGTTTGTCTCATTCAGCTGGTGTCAATTGGCACAGCTCCACTGACATCAGCGAAGTCATACTGAGTTATATAAACTGATGATCTCACCCCCTTCCATACACACCATTTCCTATCTACAAATACTGTCCTGTACAGCACGCTCCCAGTTACCCCGTGTACTCCTCCTGCACGCTGGGAGAGCCCAGTCTCACTGGCCCAGGAGCACAGTCTAATGTATTTCAATGGACTACACCTTAGCATTCACAGCAGTCCAGCACCTTGCATTAAACACAAAGCTCAGCTTAACTACACCGAATTCACAGCTATTGTTTCCATTAAGTGAAAGCACAGTGGAGGTCAAGCAATACAGATGCTGCTCGACACCTACATTTCTCATTGCTCACTCATTCTGTGTGGTACTGCACAACTGACATTTGGGCACTCGTGTTGGAAAAGCTGTGAAATGATACTGAAAATGTGGAAAACAAGCCCTGACAGGCACTGGGATGGTGCAGTGACGGGGACAGACAGCTAGTGAGACAGAAATAATCCTGCCACCCTGTGCAGCCTGCAATGATTATTGCTCTCTTCTGGCAGGAGGGCTGAGTGCTCGTGAGCACCTGTAGTGACAAAGCCAGCGTGTGCCAGGACACACACCTGAGTCTTCTGCAAGAGTGCCACTGAGTGAGAAAGACCTTGAGCCTTCACCACCAGCCTTAGCAAACCACCAGTTGCTGCTGAGTCCCTGCTCTCTCACTGGGAGACCATTTCTGGCCTGGGAGACGATTTCTGGCCTGGGAGACCATGTCTGGGAGACATTCCAGGACCATTTCTGTCCATCCCTGAGGACCAGCAAAAGCCCCTGGAGCTGCAGCAGCTGAGGATGCCCAGCACAGGGTGAGACAGGCCCTGTGGAAGAGTCCTGCTGCTCAGTGGGGTTTGTTTTATCTGCAGAGCTGGTTTGCCTGGAGCCCCGCTGCAGCCGGGGAGACCCAGTGGAGTGTGCAGAGAGGCTGGGATCCAGCAGCAGCTGCCCACATGGCACTTAATTCAGGCAGATAGAACCAGTCCACTGTTAAATTAACAACTGTGAACGGAGCAGGGAATTGGGCTGGTGCTGGAGTTGTTTCAGTTTGATTTGGGCTGTCTCGTTTTGCCGGGCAGGGCAGCGTTCCAGCGCTCCAAGGTGAAAATGCGTTTGTGCTCTTCAGTAACTCTGAATAAGCACAATCACTTTTTAAATTGAAACCCATATCACACAATTCCCAGGGAAATGACAATATAGGAGAGCTCCAGCTAAAGCCCCTCAGTGTCCAGGAAATGAGCTCTCCATACGGTGAAGGGAGGAACCGTGCTTCCCCGGCCAATGTCTGCAGGGCAGAATTGGGATGAAAAGTTCCCTGTCCCAGGCTACGAAACTACCCAGAAGCTGCAGGCTCACAATCCATCCAGGGTTTAATTAATACATCCTCAGAAAGCCACAGCACTCTGGCTGTTGTTAGAGATGCTGATTTTTCAGTGTGGTTGAAGCTTCATTTATGATTTCAGTAAAAGCTCCATTTTTTTTCTTCTCTCTCTAGTTAAAAAATGAGCCTCTAGCTACAAATTGGACGATTACAGACAGTATTGTAGAGCAGCAGTAAAAAAGTGTTAATGAGCTGCAGGATATCAGAAGCAAAAAAGAAAGTATTTCCCCCGCAGGCCAAACAAAATTAATTTTAAAAATTAATGTAAACCACTAATGCAGCAAGTGCTTCCATTAAATTATGGGGCTCTGACATGTACAATGCAATATTTTTGCCATTGAATTTGTTATCTAAAAGGTGTTCATTGTTTATTATGGTGTGAAAAGCTGTTTTGCTCCAGATAGGCTGGTTCATTAAGGAATTGGATCCTTGCCATAGCCCTATTTCTTAGCAATGAAGCAATGCCCCGTAGCAAAAAAACATGGAGAACGGCTCTCTGTTTAATATCAGAAATGTAAATCAAAAGACTCCAGTCTGCTTTTTAAATGGCTTTTGGTCTTTACAGAGATGAAATTCACCCCAAATATTTCACATCGCTGGCTGGTCAAAACGGCTTCCCCAAATTCCAGCTCTGCTAAATGGTTATCATAATAACAATTCCTGTCAAGGAGGGGTTTGTAGCGCTCACGCTATTAAAACACTTTTAATTCTGCTGCTTCATTCATCAAACTGTAACAGGTTTGATTTTAAGAAGGGAAAGGAAACCACGTTTTAACTGCCTAAGGAGAAAACAACGTTCTGATAAGAACCCAGATATGTACAATTACACAAAAGCTAATGACTTTTAATATGTCAGGGTTGAAAATTTCCCATAACTGGATTTTGACGTTCCTGTCTGTGCTGAATAGGATCTTTCCCAGCAAAGACTCTCAGTGGGGTCAACAGTGAGAATCAGGGTTGGACCCAAGGGCATGGGACCTTGCTGGGGGAACTGGAGCAGGTATAGCCTGAGGGAACAGGGCAGGGCAGGGAAACAAGCAAGAGAAACAAGAGCTGCTTTTGTTTCTTGGTGTGGATAGGAAATATCGGAGCTTTTACGTCTAAATAACAGTGGGGAGAGGGAAAACAAAATCTAACCAAAAGCCCTCTGTTGGCATATAAAAAATTACTCTATTTAGCAAAATTAGATACTTTGTTGGCCTTCATTTATGAGCCAAAACACCCTGAGGGGGACTACTTACCAACTTTAATTAGTAATGAAAAGCTTACAAGTGCCAGGGGAGCCAGAACTGGAGTCCATGGGCCAAATCCTGCGCTCAAATTACATCAGTTTGAATTTAGGTTCTTCTTACCTTCAAAGAAGTTGCTTTGTGCTTTCCATGGGACAGCTTGGTGGCCTCAAGTCACACCAGAGGCAGGAGAGCTGTGCTGGGACCAATGCACTGGGAAACTGTCCTTGACCAGGTTTAAAAGATTGTTATCTGGAGATTTTTATGTGCTTGATGCAAGAGCTGCTGAGGATGAGTGACTGTACGGGGTTTGTGGGCCAGTTCGGGTAGCAGGGGCTGCAGGGGTGGCTTCTGGGGGAAGCTGCTGGGAGCTTCCCCCGTGTCCAGGGGAGCCAACAGCAGCCGCTGCTCGGGGCTCCCAGGGAGATCCACGGGGGAGCAGAGATCCCCCTGCAGCCCCAGGAGGAGCCCGGGGCAGAGCAGCGGGGGCTGAAGGGGCTCTGACCCCGTGGGAAGCCCCGGCTGGAGCAGGGTCCTGGCAGGGCCTGTGAGCCTGTGGAGAGAGGAGCCCACCTGGAGCAGGGGTGCTGGAAGGACTCGTGACCCCATGGGGGACCCACACTGGGGCAGTTCCTGAAGGACTGACCCCATGGATAAAGGGATCCACACTGGGGCAGTTCCTGAAGGACTGACCCCATGGATAAAGGGACCCACACTGGGGCAGCTCCTGAAGGACTGACCCCATGGATAAAGGGACCCACACTGGGGCAGTTCCTGAAGGACTGACCCCATGGATAAAGGGATCCACACTGGGGCAGCTCCTGAAGGACTGACCCCATGGATAAAGGGATCCCTGGGGCAGCTCCTGAAGGACTGACCCCATGGATAAAGGGACCCACACTGGGGCAGTTCCTGAAGGACTGACTCCATGGATAAAGGGACCCACACTGGAGCAGTTCCTGGAGAATCCCCCCTGGGAGGGACCCCAGGCTGGAGCAGGGGCAGAGTGCGAGGAGTCCAAGCCCTGAGGAGGAAGGAGCAGCAGAGACAACGTGTGATGGACTGACCACAGCCCCATTCCCATGCCCTGAGCCTCTGAGGGGGAGGAGGGAGAGAAAATCCAGAGCAAGGTGGGTCTTGCAGGGAACCCGCTGAGATTTGCCACCCTGCCCAGACTCAGCTTTCATATCTCTGCCAATATATGGGCTTGAAAGTGAACAGCACCAACGCAATAAAGGTTGGTGTTCACCCGTGGAGGTCTCAGAGATACCAGCATCTCTGGTGTGATGTTTACTGCAGCCATGTCAGTGTCTATACATAAAGCAGTAGGACATATATTTGTGTATATTTATGTGCATGTGATATTCATGTTAAAAATTTCCACATGAACAATCATCCCTTAAAACAAGCAAAGGGACTAACCCTGCTGCCATCCTCTTGACTGACTGTAGTTTACCTCTGTTGTGGACTTTCAGCAGCTAAACTCACAGGTGAGGAGATAATTTAGCTCAGCTTTCTTCTATTGATCTGAGAAACAAAGTTTATACAAAGCTTTCACGGTGAAATCAAAAATCACATGAAAAAGCAGGCAGTGCTGGGGGACAGAGCCCGGACATGAGCTCAGCCAGAGCATGACTTATCATAAACCTTTCATCAGACCCTCCTGTGAAATCTAATTTCAACTCACCCGAAAGAAACTTCGCCAGTGCCAGACCCAGGCGGTCACTGATGGCCAGCGAGCCACAGCTGAGGCTCTCGTGGTGCAGCAGGAGGGACCCCACATCCCACTGACACCTTCCAGAGCCCTGCCAGTGTTGGGCTTCCAGCAGTTGCCCACGGAGAAGAGACACCTCCCGTCCCACACGACACCAACCTGTGTTTGATTTTACCGAAGAGGAGATGGTCAGAGGTGGAGAGACCCTGGCACAGGGCTGGGCACCCCACGGACAAGACAGAAGCCCAAGTACCCACATTATTCCTTTGTGATGCCTCTGCACACCACGTGCTTTGGCAGCTCAGCTGAAAAAACACTCGGTTTTGACCCACAGAAGGGTCAGGAAGGAGCAAAGAGGCAAGCAAGCAAAATCACTCCCAGCCCTCTCCATCAGGCAAGGGCCTGGATTAGTAGAAGGCAGTTTCTGGACAAACTACCTATTATCCGTGAAGCAACACCTTTTCTTGTCTAGCTACCAAAACACTTCTATTTTCCAGGCAAAAGAGAGTTGAGGCCCCAGCTTGCTGCACATTGCAATAGTTTTACAGATTGCAGTCTGATAGTATTACACATATTAGCCAAAATTCCTTCCTTTTGCATTACAAGGCACCCAGACAAGCAACCTTCAGCAGCAACAGCACTCGGAAAGGGACCAAGGGAGCCGTGTGATGGCTTTGTGCAGACACACTGACCACACACTCACCAGTGCTGCTTTCTTTTCATCAGGTGGAGTCATCTTATACGGACAAATAATAAAAATAAATCAGAATCTAACAACACAGAACAGGGTTTCACTGATTCCAGTCCCTCCATTCCTGACGAACAAGCACAGGGAAAGCAAGGGGGGGTGGTACTTGGTGGTGCCATGAATAGAGTCAAATTTGGTCCCGGCTACACTGGTGTAAACCCAGTGTTTGGGATGACTCTGGATTGACATCCAAGCCCCTGTTTTTGCCATCTATGTTCTGCCTCTGTGGATCTGACCTACATCGTTGGAAGGAGAAGGGTAGCACAAGCATTTGGAAGTGATGCTCCTCCATTAGCGATGAGATTAATTAAGACGCTGCTGGGCACTTCTCCACAGTCAGGCAGGGCTGTTAATGGCCATTGATTTTTTTTAAACAGCATGTACAAGTTTAAATGCTGTAAACTGCCCCAGATTCCATTTCCCTACCTTCGTCTCCCCTGCTAGGGGTTAACCTCGCTGGAGATAGGGAAAAACCCAGTCCCCTCCTTCCTTTGCCTGCGGCACCAAGATCAGGAAATTCACTGCTAATCACTGCAGTTGTGATTTTTGATTTCAACTGGCAGCACGGAGAATTGAACTCCAGTCCCCCGAGTACAGCAGGCTGCGCCAGGCAGGCCTTGAGCTTGTTAAAACTGTGGTGCTGCCATGCGGTTATCAATTTTAAATTAATCTCTCCCTCCATGCACACTTATCCTCCTCCACCCTCTCTTAAAGTGGCTGCTAAAAATATAAACTCCAGGATACCTTGCTCTAAGACTTAACTAAGTAAAAATCGGGATACTATTAATTACAGGTTTCCTTCAGCCTCAGCACCTGGAAAAATGGATTTCTGCACTGTCTCAGGGATTTGCCTAATCCACTTCCCGCAGTAAAGCCAACCACAGCTCTGGCTGTCTTAGCATCCTGCCATGCAAATCCTCCCTCCCACGACGAGCCCCTCTCCAGGAGCGCCCTGTCTCCGGGGCTGGAGCAGCTGGGGAAGTGGAGCCTGGCAGCAGAACACCAGCCAGCTGGGAATTGGAGCTCTGTGGGCTGAGTCTGCGCTCTGCGCTCAACCGAATCGGCCCTGCTGAGACGGGCCAGAGGTTCTGACACCGCTTCCTCGACTCCCCCTGTCCCCATGTCACCGTCACACTGCAGCAACTTGTGCCAAGGGTGAGCACGAGGTGCTGTGCTGCGCCCCAGGGAGAGCCCCTGACTTCAGCCACCGATTGGGGTTGTAAAAATTACCCCAAATCCAACTTAATGGCTTGGCTCCCTTCCCGTGCTGGAGCCTGAGTGTCTGCCTCTGCTCAAGAGCAGCCTGGCTAACGCGGGCCAGGGTTTTAAAGCCTTTGTAGTCGGCCGTGTCCACCTGAAATAACAAATACCTGCACCCTGGCACGGTGCACGTGGCAGCCCTGGCCCTTGCAGCTTCATCTCCTGCAGCTGCAATTGCTGCAGCAGGCAGAGCGCAGAGGCACCGGGGGAGGTCACCTGGCGCTGCTGGAGGGGCTCAGGAAAGCAATCAGCTGGCATCTGAGCAGGGGCCACGCCACCACCTCGGTGTCAAATGTGAAAATCTGGGGAGGTGAGTTTATAAACGACTGCAGGCGTCAGCATCCAGTTTGGAATCTATAAACATCTGAAATCTGTTAGTACTTTATTTGTAATGATACTGCCAACAGACTGCCCCCCCCAAAGGTCACAGCACACACTCGGCATTAAATTGCAGTACAACAAATCCTCAGCTATCCATAACCTACAAAATGATAGGGGCAGGCTGCAAGGGGAGACTGGGATAAAGCAGAAAAAGAAAAAAGTCTAGACACACTTTCCTAAAACTCACTGGGGAATCATTTTAAAATCACTTTATGAGGAAATAATTGAGGTTCTATATACAAAACTCCCCCTAAAAAAAAAGAGTAACACGTCTGACAACCTCAGAAAGTCACAAGGTTGTTACAGAGAAGAATGGGTCTCTGTTTGGGAATTTAAATACTATGTGGCCCAAATTCATAAACATTTAAGATTTTTAAAGCTGTTGGGAATAAAAGAGCAAAAAAGGCAAAACCAGCCAGGGCCAACTAAAAAAAAAACCAACAAACCCAAACCAAACTGCCAAGTGAATGAAAACCATCTCTGCAGTACAGCCCCCTTTCCTCACTCTCTAATGTTCCAGTGCTGAACGCTGCCCTTCAGTCCAGCACAGAATAAACCCACTGTTGTGCATATGACACAGCACAAACCCACAGCACAAACCCACTACTGCCTACATCCCCCTCCACAGCAAGTGGAATTCATTCCAGAGCCACCAGATGCAGCATTAGCCCCCTAAATAGGACAGTTCTTCTTGATCAAAAGGGAGGAGCAGCCTGCCACTGTTTCTGACTGGATGTGCACTGCCCAGGAGGACCTAGGGACCACTGACCATCATTCCACCTCCACGTGGAGCCAGGAGGTTACCAACTCTATCTGTTCCAAGGGGAACACACACAAATACAGCTGAAAAAATCACTGCAGAAAATAATTTGTTATTCTTCTTATGCCTCTCTTTTGTTATTCTTGTCAGAGCTGCTTCTCCATGTCGCTTGTGGAGAGAGGTCCAAGCAGAAGAACCACACAGGTAACTCTGCACTGAAACTTCACCAAGTTCTTCTTGATATCAGATTATTTCAAAAATATCCCTCAAAATGTAAACCCAGGAAGGGACTTTGGGAAGTTCTGGCTGTGGATGAACTGACTGGTCAGTATCTCCACGGGACTGACCCAAATTCACGGCTCACCCATCACTCCAACTTCGGCAGAGTTTGGATTCTTACCTGAATTTCATGGCTCAGGTCCATTTCTAATTGTGCCTAAATATATCCCTCCATGCTGTAGTGCCTGACTTCCTTCTGGCCGATCTCAGCTGCCTTTTTGACCTGCACACCCTGCGGAAGCACCAAGATCAAGAAATTTGTGCCTACTGAGTGTGAGGATTAGTGAAAAAACCCGCTCAGAATGTCAATGAGTTAGGGGCATCACACACTCCTCCCATTAAAATTCAGTAGGTTTTCCAGTCCTTCTGGCCTCGGTGCATTTGCATAGTATAGGGTCAGAGAGACATCCTGATTCCACTATAGCTGCTCTGTTTAAAGGGTCAGAACCGTGACATATGAAAATAACCCAACTTTAATTGATACCTGGGCTGTTGAATTTGAAACTCCCCCCGGCCCCATCTCTTCTATATCTAATGGACAGTGCACTCCACAGATGCCAAGAAGGCAGCTCGGTCTCTCAGTTGCATTAGCAGAGCTTTAAAAATAATTGTTGAATTGTCCACAAGATGTCCACCCTACTTTTCAAGCACCTGAATCTCCTGATAATCACCACGGCAGCAGTAAATGTTCTCAGGGCTGGCAAGGTATCTACTTGTGAAACCCAGTTGTAGCATCTCAGGAGAAGATCCCAAGGAGAAAAAAACCATGTCTTTTAGTTCAAGCTTCTGTTATTTTAATACTTTATCAGAGGTCCGGTTATGACTCAAACTTTACCAAGAGTAGCAGAGATGTGGGTGTATTTATTAGGTTCTTTTCTGGTTTTCTTGTTGCTATCAATTGCCAAATCACACAGACAAAGGGCAATTACAATAGACATCTAATTCCTAGGTTGGGCTCAGTCAGGCATGAGGAACTCGATGCAGACCATATTTCCTGATCCCACCGTTGCTGGGCTCAGGATCACAGATTATGGGGCACTGAAAGATTCTTGGCAGAAAACGTGGACCAGATTGGTTTGCTTGTTTTTTAGGCATCTTATCATATACTCCCTAAAAAGAAAGCTGATGGCTAATCCCACTCAGAACAGCAAAGAAAGAATACCTGAAGAGCTACAGCAGAGTAATTGTAAGTGCATTACTGCTTAACTACTCGTCAATTCATAACTATCATTTCTGTGACATTTTCCATGATTCAGTTCAGACTCAGTTCTGGGACAGAAAAATGGAGAAACATTGTTTACCCCTGAGCCACTCAGCTGAAAAAATCATGAAATTCTGATGAAAACCCACCCCATAAACTGTGAAACCGTATTGCTCCTGCATTTGTTGGTGATGTAGAAAGGGACCACTGCTCTTCTTTGCACTGAAGAACAAGACTAAAAACCCCGTTATTTCATCTCCTAACATTCCTAAACCCTTTAATGGTTCCAACCCTTTAATGCTTCCATTTTTGAAAAAAGTGCTTTTAAAAATTAAATCCTGTGGGTTATTGGGATGTGTTATGAACAGGGAACATTGAGCTGTATAAATGAGTGCCAAGAATAAGGGGATGAAGCTGCAGCCTCCGAGTTTGTAACGGAGATACTCAAGCACTGAGGGGCCACACTTGCAGGAAAATGCCCAAAGTGCTGCTGTGCTGGCAGCAGCTTCTGCTGTGTTGGTGTCCTCTCTACAATTCTGCCGTGGCAAATATTTCATTGAAACTCTCATTACTGGTTGTCGCTTTTCCATTAATGGCTTTCATAGGTAGGAAAAACCCAGGAACTTTCTTCCAGGCTAAACAGGTTCAAAATTCACCATTCCAACCTACAAAAGGCAGATCTGGAGAGACGCCGGGACAACAACTCACCTTGCTCACCACTACACAACCGAGAAACGTTCCCAAGGCTTTCAGACTTTCCCTCTGTTTCTCCCAAAAAAAGCCATTTAAAGGATCAACTGAACGAACACCCCGTGAGTGCCTCAGAAGGGACCTCTCAGCGAGCCCATTAGGGCCGTGTTTGGAGGCAGAACCCAGAGTACATTACGGGTTATTTGTGACGCTGGAGCGATGTGCTCCTAATGGGTACAAGGATGTGCTGACATCGGAAGTAAGGCTGACAGGTCTGCAGTTAACTGTCACTCCCATCACAGACTTAATAGCTTTGCCAGGCACCCTCTAAGCAAATGAAGAGAAGAAAGCTCTTGCTGTGTGACAGCATTGGAAAAGAATGCATGTGAATGTCATTCTGGTATTGAAAGTGTCAGGTGCCAGCCGAGGAATCCTGATCAGATAGACAAGCATCGTGCTG
>VXAZ01010427.1:997629-1035129 GCA_013399875.1 Gymnorhina tibicen | reverse complement strand
TGGCACTGGCTGTGTTTGCACAGGGAAATAAGACATTAAGTTCTCAGTCCTTGAGACGCTGAAAGCACCGCAGCACAAAGTCACCCGAGACCAAAGCCACCTCTGTGCAGAAGGCAGGGGGAAAGCCAGCAGTTCACTGGGAATCCCAGCACTCAAACAGATCCTGTGATAAAGTGAGAGCCTCTCCATTTGATACCTATCATATGCGAGAACCAAGCTTTCAGCCAGAATGGATGAGCTTTGAAAGGACCTGAAGGGCAGGCGTGTTGGAGCTGTGGCTTCCAGAGGCCGTGGTGATGGCAAAGCTTGGTTACTGCGTGGCAAGGAGCTCCAAAAGACCTGTCAGCACTCTGCAGAATGGATCAGCTCTCTGAAGAGCCATTCAGCACTCTGAGAAGTTCCTGCTGATGAAAATAGAATATATGAAAAATTTTAAACAGCCTTGGAAACACAGCCCAGAGTTGAGTGGAGAGGAATGGAGAGCGGGATCATGAGCCAAGGCAATAGGAACAAGGACGGTGAGAATAACGTGGGATATTCCACACCACTGCAGAACTGTCAGGTAATACCAGAGGCTTCTGCAGGAAAAAAAGGTCCAGAAAGGTCTCAAATGACATGAGAAGTCCTGGGTCCCTTTTGCAGTAGAAACCAGGAGATAATTGCAGTTGTTTTGTCACAGTCTGCAATTGGGAAGGGGCATCTGCTGCTCTCTCAGCCTACTCAGCTTCCGGTGATGAGATGCAGCTTTTTGACCATAGACAGCCAGCAAAGAGAAACAGGACCACGCTTCAGTACCAGCTGGACTCTTGCTCTGGCCCCCAACACCCGGCTCAAGCCTTTACCACGACTGACTCCACAGGCTGAGGGTGTCTTGAGCTGTTGTGTTCCCCCTCCAGGAAAAGACAGGCTGCCATCATACAACAGCAAGAACAACTGAAAGCACAAAGCATGCATTCAACTACACAGATTAACTCTTTAAATGGAAAATAAAGGATAAATGATGGAACATAAAGAACTGGATGCAAAGAATGTATTTTTATATTGCTAAGAAAAGAGAAAAAGCCCACCCTAGAAAACTCAAGGTACATAAATGTGACTGTCCACTTAAAAAGCAGCTCAGATGAGTCAGGCAAATTGGTGACACACAAAGGCAACCAGCTCAATTCCCTCTCTCCTGCAGGGACACCAGCAGCACACCCCTGGCAGCACACACTCATCCCTGTCTCCACACACTTCCTGCAGCTCAAGGACTTCTGAGCCAGAGGTGGGGCCTCTGTCATTTAAAGCTGGGCATGGATCTTTTCCCCATGAATTTGAAAATAGGATGGAGATGATATTTATTCCTAAACTGAAGAACAAATCAACATCTTTCCAGCCCATAAGTTTCAAAATAGCGATTTACTGGTACCCGAGTGTCATGCTCACCCTTGGCCACAGTGATGGATTTCACTAAGAGCTGAATTCTTCTATCAGTGTGTTTTTCTCAGCTAATTTAGCACTGATGAGATGGTCCTCAGTGACACCCCTGGCAGCTGCCCCCTCCTCGTGTCAGCAAACCCAGCAGTGCCCTCCCTCTGTCCCCAGTGTGCATCGAGCCTGAGCTGCGGGAGCTGTGCCTGGGCTGGGCAGCCAGTCCTGCCCCGAGAGTCCTGGCAAAGCTCAGTCTCTGCCAGGCCTGTGCTGAGCTCTGCTGGGCCCTGCTGGGAACGGGGCTGGCCCCCAGTGGGCTCCTTCCACGCAGGTCAGGACAGCATCAGATGGTGACGGCTGCAAACCACTGACCTACATTGCCAGTCCCCAGAGCCATCTGAGACCCCACCGTTTCTCATTAGCAACAGATTCTTATTTATTTCAGATACTCAGTGGCTTTGGCCAACAGACAGTGCACTCCTAATTAAAAGCTGACTTCTTTCATAACCTACAAAGTCCTATTTCCACCTCTGCCTCAAGGTGCAGGGAAATGTGAGCTTCCCCGTGTCCTCCATTTAGAGGCAGGCTCCACAGACAAAGCAGAGATGCATTTTGCTTTATTTTTTTTAAAGACAGCATAAAGCAACAAAGTTTGAAGGACATTCAACATTTATGCTGTGTGCCCACTTAATATCACAAGGGACTTTCCATGGGAGCAAAGGTTTTCTTAATAAAGGGTCTCATTGGCCGGCTGGATCAAATCATGTATACACCGATATCTTGCTCCTGGCAATACCTTAAACCCCCAGTTAGGCGAGTGTAGAGATTGCAGCGGCCTTGAAACTGTAGCATGGTTTATACATGGTGTACACATCTTTGAGGATTTGGAGAAATCTACAAGGGATCTAATGCTTTTCCACCTATTGACATTTACAAAGCAGTTTAAATCATGCATGAGAGGCCTCAGGCACATGTAGTTCACAAAACATAACTCTGTGCTCCCAGGGAATTGGAGCTGACCACGGCTCTTTATTAGAACCGACAGTGAAAGACAGCTCGTGCAGAACCCGAACCAGGGGTGCAATGCAGAGATGACAGACTTAATGCCACTGGATGTATTATGCAGATTACCCAACCCAAGCCTTGCTTGTTAAGTAAGTTTCATGCTTTCCTCACTCCCACTGCCCCTCTTAGGAAATATCCTCCCTGGCTTTATCAAGGGAGCTGTTTCCTAAATTCCTTGATCAATCACCTGCTTTCCAGGACTTCAGACACACCGAGTTAGCTCTGAAGATAAGACAGCGATGCTTAAAGAGTGGAAAACAGTTAAACCTTTGCACCTATTAGCACAGCAGTGCCAGGCACAGAGCAGATGAATACCTGAAAAACTTAAGAGCTATTTTGCTGATGAAAGAATAGAAGGGATTTTAAGGAATCCATCATCCCTGACAAGTCACCTTGTAGCTGTGAATTCCCAGTGCAATGTAATTTTTGAATGTATGCTTCTGCTGTATACATTCCAATGAAGAGCAAAATCCTGAAATCCTTGCCCATCTTGACCAGTTTTTAATTAAACTCCAAAACTCTTTAATACAGATTATCTGAGAATCAGCCTTTCTACCAGAAGAAAGAGATTTTTTGTCATTTGATTGTACCTCAAAGCTTGTAAATGGTGCTTAAAACACACCTGGTACAGGAGAGCATTCTACGTTCTTCAGGTAGAAGTGTCACTTGTGAATCTCCTCTTTTGGTGACCCCTGCTCAAAAAGGCATTTTCACTGAGCTCGCCTAGACTCAGACACACACCTGGGAGGTTCCATGCTGTACACAGGGAGTTTCTTTTGAGATGTGAATTTAAACCACTAACTAGTACACTGACAGGCTCCTGGCACAGCATGTTCCAGTGTCCACCCATGTAAAGACTGCATTTGCATATATATATAAAATTTAAAAAAAAAGAGTCATTTAAATTAAATAAATGAAATTTTATGTATAAAATGCATGCAAACATATGCACCCAGATATAAGTTTTTATATATTATATATTACACAAATAGGTGGTTTTATTTTTAAACTAATTGAAGGAAAATAAAGTTTTTTAAAAAAATTGAGCTTTGCGGTGACATCTCTGAATTATTACTACTGGCTTTTCTTAGCAGCAAGCTAGGTCACATTAGGCTTGACCTAATAAAATTAAGTTGCTTAATATCACACTTTCAGGGCTGCAGAAGTGCTACAGGCAAACCAATATTACTGATTTTTTTTTTTTTTTTGAGGAAATAGGAAGCAGAAACAGATGCAAACTAACTACTCTGCTTGAGGGGAACCAAGGGAAGGGAACGCTTTTCACACCACCAGTTTGGTTTTCCTTTAAAGCCCCAACTCCAAAAAGCCATGAAAGCCCCGTCCCAAAAGGCATGTGATGAACACCAGCATGAACAAGCTCAGTATAGGGCCCGTTTCCAGCCTGCTTTTGTTACTGGTTGTAAAACACACGGCAAGGCGTGAGGGCTGACACCAGTGGAGACATAGGAGGCATTTACCACTCACATGTAGAATCACGGAGCGACTCCACCTCCTCAGCAATGAGGCCAAGCACACAACAATGAACGTTTCATACGATGTTAGCGCTGGATTCACGGCTGAGGAAACCGGCGAAGGGTTATAATTGACTTCAGTGGTACTGCATCAGCGCCCTAAATAGAGCAGGCACCTGCACGTTGTAGGGGGAGAGAAGTTAAATCTGTTCAGCTGCTTTGTTCCCAGGTTTTTCTAAAATACTTTTGCCACTGATACTGCAGCTTTCTCCCCGGAGAGAGGGAGCTCCGGGTCAGCGCTGGGCCCAGCAGCTCCCTGGGGCAGGGCTGCAGCCACAGCTCAGCACTTCCCACCCAGCACAGCAGCACAGAATGTCCTGAGCTGGAAGGGACCACAGGGATCATCCAGTCAGCCCCTGGCCCTGCACAGACACCCCAACAATCCCACCCTGGGCATCCCTGGCAGCGCTGCCCAAACGCTCCTGGAGCTCTGGCAGCCTCGGGGCCGTGCCCATTCTCTGGGGAGCCTGGGCAGTGCCAGCACCTCCGGGGGAAGAACCTTTCCCTGAGATCCAACTGGGCAGCAACAGCAGCTCCTGAGCAGCTTTACTCATTCGTGCACTCACCCACTGCATTGTGTCCAGTTTATACTTCTTCAGCCATTGTCTGTGTTAAATCCAAGATAAATTTCCAATTGCCACAGGTTTTCACCAGGTAAAAAAATTGCTTCAGAAATATTGCTCTCAATTCACATCACATAAGAAGCACTAAAATGAATTTTAAAGTGGACCTAAACATTACTTTATACATGCAGTGATAACTGTGATACAGGCTGGTCCACCAGCTAAATGCCATCATAATCAACCACACACTCAGCAGAACAGCAGCAAAACACCAGTGAAAGACTGGGATAACTCATCAGCTACTGACTAAACTGCTGCAAATGCCCTATGAGCTTAAAACACTGAAATTCATCACACATAGCAAAATTCTGATGTTGAACCATTTACAGAGCACTGAAAATTGGCAGGGAATAAATACTGAGAGAGGGAAAAAACCCCCCAAAATCAAACAGTCACCTCGAACTGTACGAGGGAGGCTGTAAGCTGATGACTCAGAGATTGAGGATGGGTTTGCATATTATACCAATTCACTCCTCAACTGAAACTCAAAAGAACTTACTAATATCAAAACAGTTCATCTGAAAACTAGGCAGAGATTATTTAGCAGAAATAGCAAGGAAAAACTATCTTGTATCAGTAAAGCTGACATGTCAGCAGCTTGTTTTATCAAACTGCAGCTAAACTCAGTGCAAATGTAGTTGCAATATGAAATAAGCCAGGATTGTTTACCTTCAATAGTCTATAAATATCCTTCTAAGGGCAGAACAGCTGCTTTACTGAGAAGTGCACAGATGCGGTTACAACTCCTCATCTATAATTACGAGAATAAACTATATTTCACACTTCTTTCATTTCCAGGTCTTTGATGTTCCATCTGATAGAGCGGCAGTGAGCTGGAGAGAGCAGCGCGGGTGAGTCCGGCAGAGCGGCCCGGGGCAGGGCCGCTGCTCGGGAGCCGAGAGCAGCGTGCCTCTGCGAGGGACGGAGACACGGCCTGGCCGGGAGCTGCGGACACGGCTCTGCATGCACTCCCCACGCTGAGGCCGCTCGGGGCAGGAGCTGTAACAGCATCCCCACAGCACCAGCCCTGCCCCGGGCGTGTTGGGAGCCAGCGCGGGCAGGGAAGGAGCCCGAGCTGCACCCCTGTGAGGGCAGCCACGGCCGCGGGACTGCCCTGGCGGCTCTGCCCGGGCCGAAAACAGCGGCCAGCACCTGGGCTCCATATTCCAGCCCTTCCAGCTCGGGATGCACCGTGACTGTATGAAAAACAAGTGTGGCTCTATCACAGTGATGCCTTAGGTTTGAACTTTTCTATTTTTCAAACCCCCCCTGCCCGCTGTGGAACTCTGCAGTTGCGTGTGGCCTGCGAGCTGCTGCTCTCTCCTGCTGCTCACACACAACAAACCTCTCTGGGTCTGCTCTCCAAGGACACCAGGCCCCAAAATGTGTCAACTAAAGCCTAGAAGGGGGCGGCAAACTTGGGGTCATTCCATCATTAACTGGGGTTGTAATTGGAGAATCAAGCCTGAGATGCAAATGGACCAAACTTACAAAAGTGTGAAGGACCCGTNGGTGGCCACCTCAGGCATCAGCAGCCGTGTGTGTGTGGGAGGACGGGCCGGGCCGGGAGCTCAGCGGCATCAAGCAGGCTGCGAGCACTGCACAGTAACGTGGGACTGCTGCCCGCTGCCCAAACTGCTCCGTCCCTTCCCTTTGATCCAGCAGCTCATTTAAAACATTTCTGTCTGTCCTGTGAGTGCTTCGCTGTCATCTCTGGCCGGTCCCCAGTCTGTCACTAATTGGCACTGCTGTTGTCAGGCTTGGGAATGAGGCCAGGGCCAGAATGGGCAAGAAAAATAATCCCCTGCTCATTCCCCAAAATGGCTGGTTCTCACTGGGAGCACTGCTGACACACACACACGGGAAGGCTACGAAAATGTGCTGCTGCCCCCGTTCTCTGGGAACCAGCTCGCTCTCAGGGGATATTGATCTCAATACTCTATTTAAAAATGCATTAAATACATTTTTTCTCTCTCTATTTGATAGATATAATTATGGCAGTCCCTAGAACAACATGCCTGTTTGTAGACTGCCTTCAAAATCATCTAATTTGTATTGCCAGATGGTATGAATGATTGCTACAGATAAACTTTGGATATGTTCCATTATTAATTGACAGAAGCATGGTCACAGCAGAACACTCATCCCACACTGCCTAGCTGACAATTAATGGTTAAAAGATGAAACTACTGAGGAAAAAATGAGTCCCCTGAGTCCCAAGTCCCATTTTATAGCCTTGAGAACTAAATTTAAATAACCAAAATGTATTATGCTCTCAGATCTCTCTACCAACCTCCTTGCACTTGGGCAATTCCCAGCCCTGCCAATAGCTCTTTACAAGCGATGGGATGCAGGCTTGGTGTGCCATCCAGTGGGATGGGATGGGTGGAGTGTGACAGTCTTACGGCAGGTTCAAGAAATCCCAGTTGTAACAAGCAAATGTCTCCACTGAGGCTCACTGCAGATGGCTGGTTTGGAGCTCATCTTCCACAGAAAACACAAACGGAGCCATTGCAACGAAGAGCACCAAATGCTGGGTGTTGCAGACACGGCACTTGCACTCAGAGCAACGGCCAAGTCACCAGGAAAGGAGGAAACCTCGGACCTACGTGTTTTAGAACACTGATCTCTAATGATTGTGTCCTCAGTGAATTAAGCAAAAGCTGAGAAAAAGCCAAGTGTTTAACTGATTAAAATTTTGCATTTTTCAAGCTATCCCACCAGAACACAATCTACACGGACAGAAACTATTTTAAAAAAGGAGACAAGCTTTTTTAAAAGAAATCCCCAGATCTGGGATAAAGAACATTCACCAGTGACACAGACCTGAAATACAAATAGATGATGAAGGGTGCCCTAAGATGTGAAAAAAGAAAAAGAAATGCTTTTTAGCTTCTTGACTTGCAATGTTTTTTCCTCTTAGTACCTACTGAACAGCATGACACATCTTAGAAACAATATTTATACTTATAGCACAACTTTCATCTGCAAACTCTTGCATGTCATATAGATTTGCACACTCCTTTTCATAAACACACATCCTGAGCATAAACAGCTGAAAAGGCAAATAAATTACTTCTCCTGAGGTAGGACAATATGGCAAGCTGGCAGAGAACACCTGTACTATATGTGACCTAGAGACTGCTGTGAAAGGGCTCCAGCTGCAGAATCGGTTCTGCAGAGATGGGGAAGGATACAAAAATCCCAAATAAAGTCTGCCTGGTGCAGGCTGAGAACCTCTTCTCTGCCCTCCTGTACACATGGAATGGCTATAATGATATTCAGTGATCACAAATATCCACAGTTCAAAAGCTGAGCTGGGGATCCAGGTCTTTAATGATGGTAAGACACTGATTTGTATGTGCAGAAGGTAAACATGCCAGGCAAAAAAAAAAAAACAAAAAAACACGTTGTGAAGGGCACAGATTTCCTTATTGTTTTATTTGAGTTCAGGTCCAGCCTCATGCTACCCTCTGGTGTGTTTCTGACCTCGTTCCTCAGTCCCAGGCATGGCTGCCTTTCCTCTGGCTGGTATCCGTGGCATAAACACAAAGGTGATACCTACAGTCAGCATCGGATCTGACTGTTCCCGACAACTCCTGTGATACGGCAACCTCAGGGACTCGAGGACACATCTGTGAGTAGATGTAGTAGCTGCCATCTGCACGAACTGCATTATTTAACTGCATTGGCACTGATTAACATTTGCTGTAACCTATGGTAATGGGCTCTGGGGGCTTTCCATGTCTGCTACACAGTGGCAGCTGATGTCTCCTGCTCCATCCTTAAAACAGGATGTTTTAATTTTTAATGGAGCACATGTTCGATTGGCTATACAAACAGGCTAATCTGCAAAGCATGTGCTCAATAACAAGCCAAGCTATGCAGCCAGAATAACAACACTGCTTTGCCATGCACGAGGTGCAAAAGGCTCCGCGCTCTGTGCCACCATCACTCAGCGCTGATGGTCAAGAGAAATGACTGTGCACGTTCCCCATTTCAACAGCAGCCCTTAGGAACTGCCTGTTCCTCAGCTGCACCTCGGGCTGCCAGATCATTTCTCATTTGGGAAACTAAACTAGAGAGCTGACAAAGTTCAGGTGCCTGGAACTGAAATCACGGGGGTACAGCAGAAGCATTTGGAGGCAAAGCTGAGAGGGGAGAGCTTGGCTGGGGCTGGTACGCAGGGGAGAGAAATCAGCTGCTGGGCATTTAGGCAGAGAGCAGAGGTGTGGACACTTCCCTACTGCTGGAAACAATGCAGGAATAAAATCCTACACGACCATTCCTCCTCTCAGATCTCCGTAACCCACAGACGCCATCCTCAGGGCTTGTCTCCTGAAATCATGGTGTCAACACAGAGTGTGCACCAGCCCAGGCAGCCCCTCTGATCCTGCTCTGGCCTGCATCCAGCCTGTGCATTCTGTTCCTGCTCCCAAAGAGAGGAGGATGCTCCTCTCCAGAGAGAGCATGGAGTTTTAAGTTGTTCCTGCTGGGTGCAAGGAGGCTGCCACAGCAGTTCTGGGGTGGGATACAGGCCCTGACTGAAGTCCTGCAGGCAAACAGGGAGCAAAGATCACTTCCGCAACAGGCACATGCTAACAAAGAAAAAGGAGAAAAATAAAGGCAGCAAAATAAAGGCTGGCATGTTTCTTGGGGAATCTTAAGCAGATGGGTGGAAATCCAGGAATCCTGGGCCTTTAGGGTGCCTGTGAAAGCTCACCAGGTCATTAATTTTCCAGACTGAAGGAGTTTGCTTCGGTTTCAGATTTTTTCTTGTAAGAAGAATGTTTTCCACAGCTCAGTGGGGTTTTTATCTGTTTCTTTGAATCACTTGTTACCTCTGACCTGATTTGTCTACAGAATATGTCAAATCTGTAACAAGCACGGGCTGATTAAACGATTAATGGAATGCTATTTTAGGACAGCCTTGTCTTGCTCCAAACCTGTACTCATGACTGTTTCTGACGCATAAACATGAACTGACCTTTCAAAAAGGTCACTTTTATTTTTCAGTTTTCTTCCGTGATGAATTATGCTTTTGAGAAAGGCACTAAATTACGGAGCCTTTCCTGAGATGTAAGAAAGTTGGAAGAATGTTAAGAGGAATTTCTTTCCTCTGGTCTTCACAAAGTACACTTAGGAAGCTGTTTCATGATTGCATTAGTAAATATATCTACCGAGCTAATGAACACCTTTTCCTGCCTTAAGATAGGAATTTTGAAGATGCTAACTCAATTATCCCCCTCGTAAGTGGCCAGCCAGGCCTCAGTGCAAGAACTTCAGCACTGAGAAATGTATTCTGCCTATGGAACCAATGGATCTGTTTCCAGCAGTGTTCTGCTGCCAGAGAACAGAGCTGGCATTCACCCTTTGCCTGGGCTTACCCTGGAAGCACAGATGAAAAATCAGACTGTTATTGCTTATTTTAGGGCTTTGGAAGGTGATGGAATATTCCAAAAAACACATATAAAAAGCATTGTAAATTCACTGTGAACTTAGAAGAAGGCGTAAAACATCCTCACACAGCAACCTAAAATTCCAGTTGGTGAATGCTGCCCGGTCCTGGGTGGAACAACATGAGAAATCCCAGCCTGAGCTGAAATGCTCCATCTCCCTCCCAGCAGCATTATCAGCCTGAGCTGAGCTCTACAATGAGAAGATCTAAATCAGTGAGGGCAGTATTAGAGTTTAAAGATAAAGCAAGTATTGATTGGTGTGCTGAGGCCCGAGCTTTGAACCCTTTTGATAAGAGACCTTGTCTATTTGAGAAGTCAAAAGCTGCCAGAAATGTAACCAGATTCTCGGCAGGCACAGTCTCCTGCCATGTGAAGGGGCAAAGAGAAGATCTCTGGTTACCTTTCCTTCTATCACAACAACCCTTATCATGTATGAAATGGTGCCCAACAGCAGCAATCGTGTGAGCCCAGCTCTCAGGCAGTCTGGGGAGAGAAAACCAAACCATGGAGTTCAGGTCTCTCCACTACACAGCTGAGGAAGCTGACTCCATCTCATCTGTAACTCAGGAAGGTTTAGTCTGCCCTACAGAAACCAAAATGCTGCTACATTAATGCACAAGGGTGTCCTTTCCATCAAGTTACTTAATTAGCTTATCTGGAGAAAAAACTATACCAATCAAATTAAATATTAATCACATATAAACTGCTGATCACAATCAGCTGGGGGTTCACGCATGCAGAACGCAGGGATCGCAGTGTGATTTCTTTTCCCAGAGAGTTTCCTCCTGCTCTCTTTCCAGTGCCAATTTAGCAAATTCATACAAGAAACAAAGCCTGAGTTTTCCAAATACAACATGAACAACAGACCAGAAGTTTTTCTACACTAAAATATTGAACTAAAAATTCAGTTCCTTTAAATCTTTCTAAATCCTTGCCTCTGATTGGGTTCATTAATAAACATGCTGGTTTTGTTACAGGGAGTGACATATGGCATAATCCGCTAACAGGAAGAAGTATTTTGCATTTTATTGTAGAAAACAAACATGCAAACAGGTTTTCACAGATGGCTTTCTTAGCTTCTGGGAGGAAAAAAAAGAGCTTAATAATGCTTGAAAACAATTCTTTCTCCCCCCTTCTTATAGAAGAGAAGGAAAAAAAAATTGACTAGAACTGCTTTTCAATTAAAGTAAAAATTCTACTCTAGATATCTGCTGTACCCCAGCTCCCTTCATACTACTGCTATTTCTTTAGTTATGCACGAAATAAAAGCCTATCAACTTGCCAGTATCTGAAAATATGTGCCCAGGAAAAAAAACCCCAGGCTGAAATTCTTGTCTTTGGTTAACTGCTGAGTGCTGTGAGAAAACCACCAAAGTAACCACAGAAGGCTTTTAATCAGGAGGGATTTGGATCTCAGGAACTAGACCTCTGCCCATACTCCCTCATCACACTGCTGGCTTGATCACGTGTGAGGATGTGAAATCTATGGTCCATAGCATTGGAAAAATAGTGTATTATTTAAAATTTAAATTATGAATAAGCTGCAGTAAGTCTGAGAAATACTTCTGTACACACTGCGATACTTGCAAATGTAGGGCACCTTTCTCTTCTGGTCGTTCTCCCTCAGACTTGTGATGCTGTTCCCTCACCGCCTTCTCCCTGCAGCTGCGTGGGAACAACACAGACCTCACCCTGGACCTCTCTGCATGGGGCCAGATCTGCAGGATCATTTTGCAGTTCTGTCCAGCATATCCAGCACTGAACAACCCCAAGGCAACCCGATTCCCTCCCCACAGCAGGAACACTCCTTGCAGCAAGCGCAGACCTCTGTGTGTCCGTGAGGACTGTGATGTCCGTGAAGAACCACCAAGCATTATGGCCCAGTGTAGTGCCCCAAAGCTTTTCGGGATCTGATGTTAAATACATCCTTAAAATACCTGCCATTTCCACGGGATTAAACCTCTGCCTACCTCACCGAGTCCAGCCCAGAGAGGGAGGTGATCACTTGCCACAGGTGACACTGAAGCTGTCCCCAGCAGTGGAAGAAGAAGTGTTTGAGTAACCCACTTGCCTGAGGTTGCAAATTCCACCCTGCTCTGACCCAGAAAGAAGGATGCAAACCCAGCTGGCAGCCTCGTCTAGTGGAAGGTGGCCCTGCCCATTGCAGGGAGGTGGAACTGGATGATCTTTATAAGGTCCCTTTTAACCCAAATCATTCGAGGATTCTCTGAACTGCTCATGAGCACAGAAACCAGGTCCCTTTCCTGCACTCTGCAATGCTGCTGCTGTCCCTTCCTTACCCTCGGTGGAGGCAGAAGTGCTCATCCATAGAAAGGCTGAAAGCTCTGGCAGCTCTGCAGGTGAGGTAACAGTGGAATCAGGAATGGTCCTGCCTGGTAACTTCCACTTGTACTCCTAGGACTCTACCTAGAGAGTAGGACTCTACCTAGTCCTAGAAGAGAGAAATACTCTTTCTAACAGAAGGAACAGTGCGTTCCAAACTCCTGCAAAACCCACCTTGCACTTTGGGAAGACCCCACATTCCCGAAGGGAGCAAAGCCTAGAAAGTTTGTTACTGCCATCCCATCTCACGGAGTAGGACAGACCCAGTTTCTGTAGGATGGGAAAGGGGGATCAGCTCAATCCATGGACTGCAGGATTCAGGTTTGCCCTCTGCTAACACACAAGCCCAGTGCTGCAGAAGTTCTTGCATTAGGTGTGCTTAAGCACTCATGTTATCTAGGTGGTGAAAGCAACCAGCCTAATCCCTGTATCTCTTTTGCATAAGGAATCTGAGCTGACGGCGTTTAATCAGCCTCAAATTTACACTACTGATCACCTTTTCCATTTAATCACGACTGCAGCCTTTTGAGAAGTAATTCCCTTTGGTTAAAATTAACAATGACAGGCTGTGTTTTTACACACTGTTGAAATGTGTAAAACAATCAGATGGAGAAAAAAGAAAATGCCCTCCTTTTTCCAAGCTGATTTACGATATATATGCAAACCCTATTAAAGTTAAACCATGCTTTTCAATGAAATGAGGATTTCCAACAAGCTGCTCTCCATTTTATTTAAGGATCCCAGTGACTGATACAAACAGTGGTAATCAGCTCTATTGCTAATACAGGATATTTGGGCTGAGAGATAACACTTAACCCCTAAGTGAGAAACAGCTCATAAATCACAGCCACTTTGTGGGGAAACTTAAGACCCTCTCTTGTGAGCAGAAATCAGATGATATCCTGCTGAGACCCATTATACTCCTTTCTCCAAAATCTAAAGGTTAAATATAAAGAGAAATTAATGTAGAGAAGGAAGGAGATCAGGGGAAGTGGGGACAGGAGTAGGTGGCTCAGAGGAATGCAAATACCTACATAACTGGGTTAATCTTACCACGACAGGTAAGACAAAACTGGGGAGGACGTGGTTCCAGCTTGGAGGAAAAGCTCAGCTCTCGGGAAGTGACAGGGCCTGGCAGATGCCTTCTTGCTGCCCTGGATGTAGGATACACCCCCACACCTCCCAGCACTTGCACAGAGGCAGCAGCAAAGTCCCTGCATGTCCCAGGTGTGAGGGCACATTGGGCTGTGCAAGGCTGTGGCTATCACAGCCTCTGGGATAATGGGATGCCCAGAGCTGGAAAAGGCCTCGGAACCCACCCCTGTCTGGGGAAAACAACCCCAGCTAGCACCAGACATGGAGCCAAACTGACAGGAACCATGGATTACCTGGAATCACAGCACAGAGGATGAATTTGAGGCCAGCACTGGGGAGTGTTGATTTAACCCTCCTACATGAAGAAACACAAAAGTCCAGTGAGGAATTTCTCTGTGTCCGGCACTAACAGCGGCGTTAGGAGACAGAAGATCAGAGGATTTTCTGGGAAGTCCTGTCCCACTGCAAATCAGCAACAAGGTTTGAACTGGTGCATCTCATCCTTCAAATACTCCCCCAAACTGCTCAATCACAACACACCAGCTGGAAATTACTCATTTTAACTGTTCACTCGAGGATTCTACCATGTTTTGACCATGGAACAGAGAGGCAAAAGCCATCACCAGTAGCATCCACAGCCTGGGAGTGTTGGTGTCTCTGCCGTGCCCAGGGGCCCGGTGTCTGCCCCTGGTTGTGGCACATGTGTGGATGTCACAGGCGAAAACCCCCAGGAATGAGAACACCGTGGTATGATGAGGTTTGGGGTTTGCAGGGTGGTGATGGGAGAAGAGCAGGAGAGCAAACACAGAGGGAACGTCCCTTTGGAGAAGAGCAGAAGAACCCTCTGGCTGTGCTGGCTTTCCTGCCTCCCAGCTGTACCTCTTACAGGGCTTCTCACTCGGGGGCTGTGGGCTCCAAGCAGCCAAGCCCAGCACTAAAGCTGTGGAAAGCTTGTTTTTCTGGGAGCTGGTTGGAACTACGGTGTAGATAAACATGGACATTTCCTCCAAAGATTACACTCCACTACAACTTTTTCTGCCTGCGTGTGCTGCCTGCAGAATGTTGAACTTGTTTCCAAAATAAATAGCTCCCAAGGAGGGTTTAATAGGGTTTGCTGTTTTCCAGAGGAAATAGATTGCAAACAAACAGTTTCCTGCTCCTATTTCAAACAAATTTTGGTCCAATTATTTTCTTTTTTAGCATAAAGCTAAATGGACTATTCTGCCCTGTCCCTGACTGAGTCCAAGTGTGATTTCTTTTGATTATGCTTTTATGTTGCAAAATGCAGGGCTCTGGCGACAGAATGGACGGCTTGGGGAGAGGGGCAGCAATTTTTTTCTCCTTTTTTATTTTTTCCTCTTTTATTTATTTTTTTTTAAGTGTGCCAAAGCTTGTCAGCGTTCACTTTGGAGCCTGCTGTGCCTGAATAAAAACACTGGAGGAGGCAGAGGGTGGGAGGGAGGGAGAAAGCCCCAAACAAAATAAGCACTGTCCCCCATGCCCAGGGGAGGCTGGCACAGAGGTGGGCAGAATTCAATAGCCTCTATGCAGGGCATATCTCAAGCACTGGATGAAGCCTGATTTCCGTTTTCTCCTTATTATTCTTACTGGGTTTATTTTTTTCCCTTAATCTAGTATTATTTATTTTTTTCCCACTGGAGCAGTGACAATTAGTAGCAGTGGGGAGGGGAAACCTTGGCAGATTTCCCATCCTGACCTTTAATCCAAAACACAACTACACAACTTGGGGTCCAAAAGCTTCCTAAAATAAAGCTCCATCCTTTTCTTTGTTTAATTTATAAACAGTGTTGATCAGAAAAGGGAAAGGGGGGAAGGTCCCCTTGTTCCTCTTGATGGGAGTTGAATGTCATCATGTTCCTGGTATGGTGGGGAAAGCTGGGAAATTTGTTGCTGTCTGGGTTAGTGGGGTATTACCAAGAACCAAACCACTGATTTCCTTCAAGATAAAGACCTTTATTTTGGCTGCAATGTAGGAATGTACAAAACATGTTCTCATCTTCCAAGTCAAAGAGAGAAAGAAAGAAAGAAATCTGTTTCTATTTGTCTGGCTGTCTATAGCCCAGGGGTAATAAATTCTATTGCAGGGACAAGGATGAAAACCAATGTTTTTCATTTTTGATATCTGGATTTAAGGAAAAAAAAATCCAAGAAAAATCTTTATATGCCAGAGTCTGAATCAGCCTCCAAGGTCCTTCACAGAGTGAACCCTGGTGTAGGTTCTCAGCAAAGGCACCAGCTCCTAGCCCTAATTACAGACAGTTTTCTATTTTTTATTTTTTACTTCTTTGGCAGGTCCAGAGAGAGGCGTGTGCCTTAGTAGTTACAGCACAAATCTGGAAAGTTTGATTTTTCTACATATTTGTATTAATGACCTTGGGCAAGTCACTTAATGTCTCTGCTAAACCTTCTGCTCGGGATCAAGATCCCAGCTATACAGTAAGGCTCCAGAAGCAGAGAAGGAATGCCTATGGGCATCTCCTCAGGAGGGTTCCATGTGTTTACCTGGAAACCATATCTGGGTGGGCTTTTCAGTCTGGGAAAGGCTGCAGCAATGGGGTGGTGTCTTAGTTTGCACATCAGGTATGAAATTGTATCACTGCTTGGGCTCATTTTCACAGAAAAAAGATTTTAATCAGAAGTCCTCTTACTTATCTGCAAATAATTTGCTCCTGGGAAGACAGAGCAGCTTCCAGTCTGTTCCAGGTTCATCTCACATGTGCCCTGTGCTGCTTCTCAGCACGAAAATAAATTCCACCTCTAAGAGCCAACTGATGCACATGACGGGTTCCACCTGATACACAGAGAAAGGCCTTGGGAGGCATAAGTGACTACCAAATACCTGCTAGAGAGAGAGAAACTCAAACTCTTCGGTGGCTTTTAACTTAATATTTCTTAATTAAAATAAAATTGAAGAGAGGGGAGAGAAAAAAAATCCAACCCTTAATTGTGTCAGCCATGGAAGAAATCTGAGATTGAGGGCTCCAGAGAAGAGAAAGTCCTTTTGGATTAAAACTCTACATTTTATATTTTATCTCCAAAAGGCTATAAATGAGGTTTGGGATTTAAAAAAGATTTCATATGATTTTGTAATTACCCAAGTTACTATTACCTGATTAACACAGGAATCCTAATAGTCTGTTGCACTTTCATTTCTCCAGTTGTGGTTGTCATGGGGCTTGGCACCTGTCACCTGTTCATTTACAGGCATTTTAATTAACCTACATTATGTATGCTTTTTTTTCCCTTGGATTTAGTGCCTGAATTTCATATTAAAAAATAAAGTTAATAGCTACCTGAAGGAGGGCTGCTGCCAAAACATTCACAGTTGATCCTGCCACATCCATTTATCAGTACCTGTCGCAGCCGAGCATCCACCAGTGCTTAATTGGAAGAAGTACAGGGTAGAATAAATTCCTCCTTGAGTGATATCGGCCTGACACCCAGCACTACAAATGTAGTCTTTTATGTGCAGCTATAGACAACCTGGGTATGCCTGGTTGTGTTTGGACCCACTTCACGGGTCCTAATTCAGACAAAAAGTCTTTTCGATTTTGCCTGAATATTGACAGAAGAATCTGTCAATTGACAGAAGAATCAGGCCTGCCCCTTTGACAACATAATCCTAGAAAAAGGAATAACGAGATAAAAATATCAGTAACAAAATTCCACCCAGGTTAAACAGTTCCCCTCAACCACTCAGAGAAGAACGTTTCCATTGCTCACCAACCACTGCACCTGGACTTTCCACTGACCTTGGAAAGCAGAATTTACCCTAAAGCCAAAGAGTGGCAGGTCAGGTCCCACTCCCTCCCACCAGCTCCAGCACAGCTTTCACTGCAGAGCCCCAGGACCCCTCCAGGTCTCTGCAGAGGGGCCCCTGCGAAGGCAGCCCAGCCCAGCACACACGGGAGAAGTGCATGAGGCGGGAGGTATGAGCAGACACTTCTTCCTGTGCAAATCAATGGAAGGTCCCTAAGAGAGGTCCCTGGCAGGGGGGTGAGCCACACAGGGCACTGGGAACCTCTCCTGGAAAGGTCTCCTGGGTCCTGCAAGGAAAGCCTGTCCCAGCGCCCTGTACAATTACTGCACTGCCTGGGAACTGGGTACTCCTTCATTCGCTAGTACAGACCAGTCCTTACTGCCCACACTTCCACAGTGGCCTGTGCCAGACAGGGAGAGGCTCATCTGGGACATGCAGACCTGCAAGGAATGCAAAGCAGTGAGTATTTACTGAATGTTTACTGCTCCCCCAGCCATGCCAAGGAGCCCTTCACCTTTAAACCCTGTCCCTCTCACAGTCTGACTCTTCTTCCCCTCTGGGTGGAGGCAAACCTGCTCCAACTGCAAGGCCAAAATAAAGGAAACAAGCTGCCAGACTGAGCCAATTTCCTCAAAAACCAGTTTTAATTTTCTAAGAAGATGCACCGTGCTCTGCACTGTGACAGTCACCAGCCCTGGGCTCTGATGGTTTCCAGGAGAAGCGTGTTTGCAGTCCAGGTCCCACGGTGAGTGACCTCCTCCTGCTCTCTGAGCAGGGATGCGTTTGGAAGCACACTCGGGTTACCAGCAGCGGGAGCATGTTTTGTTGGAATTAACAACGATAATGTCAGGAGGGCTCTAATATGTTAGTTAATATGAAGCAGTTAAACAGTTTTTTTCATTTCACACAGGCCCACGATGATCCTCAAGGCTGACAGATGAAGACACATGCATTGAGGAGAGACAGCGCCGGTGATTATGGATCTTATAACCCACTTGGGCCATTAACTCTTGGAATTCTCAGTATTCTGCCCCTTCCAGAAGGAATTCACAGGTTGGTGTAAATGCAACTGCAGAATTTTTGCAGTGACAGTTCCTGCCTGACAGCAGCTCTCAGACCCTAAATGGACTCTGTAGTATTTGACAATTCCACCCCCGTCAGGAGGAGGCTGGAGGACAGCAATAACAAACCAGTCCCAAACTGGTGTGAACCCCACGCTGCCGCACGTGGAGGAGTCACCAGTGCTCTGAGACAGACTGGGGGCACAGCACGGTTAATGGGGAAACATCTGTGGTTTAAATCAGGTAATCAATAGACACCTAATAGCACACAAATGTCCCTTTTGACAACAGGTAAACAGAAATTACTTGTTGATTGGGTCTGCCAGCACCAGAAAACAGTTTCCAGGGAGACACGAGCACCAGGAGGAAGGATGGGAAGACACAGAGCACCTCTCCACGGTGTAGGCATGGTACCCACCACAAAACTGTGGTGTTAGACTTGACACAATCCATGGATGGAACTCCAGAGAACAAACTGTCTGATCAGCTCAACATGAATAAATAGATGAGACCCCACCACCCAAACGATGCAGAGCAGGACTAACCCTCCACTCAAACAGGCCACCTGACTGTGCACAAGAAAATTGCTTTATTCATTCAAAATCTTCCTCAAAACCTGTTCCTGGTCCCACAGCTCCAGGAATACAGCAGCTCCAGCTGATAAACCCAGCAGCAGCAGCACATCACCCCTCGGCCTCACACCTCGCGGCTCCAGGAAAATTAATAGGAAGCCTGAATCAAGTCCTTTAAAACTGAAAAGGAGAGCAGAGCTCCAGGAAGCTGATAGCAACACTGATAATGAAAACACAAAAGACATTTCATTTAAGACAAGAACTCCAGCTTGTTTGGAACAGGAGGGAATTCAGCCTGCTCGCTGTTCCTCTGTTCTCCCCTCTCATCTCCCGTGTACCATCGGCGCCTTCTCTGCACGCACTCCCAGCCCTTTGCTCAGCCCTTAGAGCTGAGTCTGGGGCTGGGGACAGGAGATGGGGACAAGGGGGCACTAGAGCTGGTGCCAGGTTTGACAGCTCAGCACTTTGGGGCCGGGCTGCCAGGGCCTGGCGGGGAAGAGCCGGTTCTGCTCTCCAGCCACCGCGCACAGATGTCAAACGGCTGCGGAGCGCGGAGCCAGCCCCCAGATCTCAATTCTTAAAGGATTAATTGTCGAGATGAGCTGCACTCCAGTACAGAATGAGAGAAGAGCTTTTTCTTTTTAGCATCGGCGCTGCTCCTCAGAGCCTGGATCTGAGCCATCCCTTCCCTCGCTGTTTGCCCCTCCATTCCCGGAGCCATCTTTGCCTGCAGTGCCTCTTGCATCAACAGCCAGGCAAGTACAGCTGGGAACTCTCCCAGGGCCCATAACTTCAACTGCACACAGTCTCCTGCTCCAGGCAATGATCTGCTCTGCTTCTTCCTACTTCAGCAGCTCTTTCTCACTACGAAGAAGGACAATAAAACCCCCCAACTCCATCTCCCCAACCGTGATCCCGAATGTTCTGCATTTGTGTCAGTGCCTTTGAGTCAAGCAGGAAGCGCGGCCACGAGGAGAGGGGGGGCTGCCAGGCAGAGCCGAGGACTCACAGTTCAATCCACCTTGCCAGCAGCAAAACAGGAGCATAATTCTTACCATAGCACTTCAGAGCAGGGGCAGGGAACACCAAGGGAAATGTCACCACGACTGGGTGCACGAGGTGAATGTGACCCTCTAAAATTAGCAGGAACTCGCACATCCCCTTTTTAGTGCTGCAATAATTCTCCCCGAGTAGGGAAAATAAAGACTGGAGCATACGGTTTCTATCTGTGCTGCACAGAAACTGATTAAAAATGCTAACAACCATGATTGTCCAACAACCAGGAGCTCCCAAGAGGCTCATACACACAGATGGTGATTAGTTTGGGATGGCCAGAACAATCACTAGTACCATGTTGCAGTAACACCCACAGACTATCTGTCACAGTCCCAGGAGACACTTAAAGGCTGTTTACTTCATACAGTTAACTTGAACCATAAGCTTTACAAGCCTCTTTGATACATTTTTAATCACTCTCCTCATAAACCTATAACATTTCCCTGCACTGGTACATGGTTGGGTTCTGTGTATCACAAACTCCTCATCAGGCTGGAGGGAGGATGACGGTGACATTCCTGGCGAGCCCACTCTGTCACTGCTGCCCAAAGCCCCGTGTCATCTCTACCAGAACCCACCGTGTCCCCTCTGCCCAAACCCCCATGTCACCAAGTGTCCAAATTCCCCATGTCATCACTGTCCAAACCCACCGTGTCACTGCTGATCAAACCCAACATGTCACTGCTGCTCAAACCCACCGTCTCACCTCTGCCCACACCCCTGCGTGTCCTCTGCCCAAACCCACAGTGTCACCTCTGCCAGAGCCCACCATGTCACCTCTGCCCAACACTGCCCCAACCCAACATGTCACTTCTGCCCAAACCCACAGTGTCACCTCTGCCCAAACCCAACATGTCACTGCTGCTCAAGCCCACAGTGTCACCTCTGCCAGAGCCCACCATGTCACCTCTGCCCAACACTGCCCAAACCCAACATGTCACTTCTGCCCAAGCCCACAGTGTCACCTCTGCCCAAACCCCTGAGTGTCCTCTGCCCAAACCCACTGTGTCACCTCTGCCAGAGCCCATTGTGTTACCACTGCCTGAACCCACTGTGTCACCACTGCCCAAACCCACTGTGTCACCTCTGCCCGAACCCACCGTGTCCCACTGCCCGAACCCACTGTGTCACCTCTGCCCGAACCCACCGTGTCCCACTGCCTGAACCCACTGGGTCACCACTGCCCACACCCACCGTGTCACCACTGCCAAGCCCAGGGCTCCCACCAGGTCCTGAGGCCCCCCTCGCTCTCCAGACGGATGTGATGCAGCAGAGCTCTCCCTGGCAGTGCCAAAATCAAGACATTGATAGTGGCCATGTAACAAATATTAAAATATTAAGCCAATTGTTTATCTTTGAGGACTTCCATTTCCCAAGTCTCTGTGGCTCTGGGTAAGTGAACACTTGCACTGAGGCTGGTGCAGGGCTTGGGAGGGGTTTTTCGTTAGGTCTGATATCCCAAATGTTTGTGAGCACTGTGTGCATTGCTGCTGCCAGCACTGTATTTCTTCCAGAGATCATAATCTTTCTTTAAACAAAATGAACCGTTTTGTAATTTAGACCTCTCAAAGAAGAATCTCTGAACAGCAAAGCAGCCCTGCCCTCACCCCCCAGGCAAACTGCAGGGTCCGGAAGCTGAAATCCATCTCACGTGAGCAAACAGGGCTGTTTGTCCAGGCAAAGCCCCGAGTGCCGACGGAGGAATTAATCACTCCTAAAACCTCGTCCAGAGGCAGGGCTGGGGAAGCAGCCCCAGACAGCAAGGCTTAGTTCTGTCAGGGCAGTGATTGCCCCCGGGAGCCGGTGCAGTGAAGTCACTGGAAAGCAGGTTAATTTACAGCACGGGGAGATGTGGGGCACGGGCTGTGGAAAGCCACTTCTGCCGCCGCCCTCACTGGTGTAAATTTAAATAACTCCCACAGAGAAATCCAAGATTCACACTGAGCAAATGTTAGTAGACTCTGCTTCTCCTTTGTTGTCAGTTTTTCTCCTTTAATTGCCTCATCTGTTTGGAGAGAATATGTGCCCACAAATGGATTTTTTTTAATGTTTCCTTTGCCACCTATAAAGTTGTTTCTGCTTCTGTCCCTTATCCGTATGAGATCACTTCCCACCTCTGGGCAGTATGAGGTAACCTGGTTTAGAGGTCTCAGTACAGATCTCAGAGATGGAAAGTCATGGCTTCACTCAGGGATGTTCAGTGAGTGAAAATGGGATGGGGTGTTAGTGCCCCGTTCAGAGAAGTGGAACGAAAATATTGAAAAACTGAGAGACAAATTAAATGTGAAGGAATCAATCAATATACAACTCTGAAAATGTAAAATCCTACAATATAGAGGTGCCAAATGGCATTATGGATAGGTAGCTCAGCTGTTGTGTTAGTGGTGAAAATAATTCTTTCTTTGTAGAAAAATTGCACAAAATACATAGTTCCAATAGGAGTTATCTTAATACCAGAGAAACTTCCTGTATTTATTAAAAATATAGATTACTTTAAGAATTTGATGCGGATTTTGAAATGCAAAACTCAATTCTATGCTGTTGGGGAGTTTGGGGTATTTCATTACCTAATTTTAAAACATATCACAGACCTGTAGCTAAAAGCAACTGAAAAACATAAGTATTGGAAATTTCCAAACATAAAGAAACACCAGACAATATTTGTTTTCATTTTATTTTTGCTTCTACTCACACATTGCCAATCTGAAGTGTAAGAATCCGTACTGGCATCTCCATAGCATTACCTGTCAGGAAGATGTCCAAGCCTTTTTTTATCTCAGCTTTGCTTTTTAAAGCCTCGCGAAGACATTAGATGCTATATTGTTTCATTCAGTATCCCACTGGCTGTCCAAGCCAGCCTTTTGGAGCCACAACAGCTCCCACAGCGAGTGTGGGGCTTGCACACCTGGAGCTGCAGTGGTGTTGGGCCCTCTCACACTGCAGCTCTGCAGTTCCTCTTCCCTATAGACCCAAGATCCCGCATGAAACCCAAACCCACCCAAGAGCAGACCATGGCTGGTGTGTGCAGAGCAGCCACAGAGTGCTGGGCCAGCCCTGTGCCCATCGCTTCCCTGCGTGCTGCTGTCTGTGCATCCATCTGTTCCCGTCTCCTGAATGGTGAGGTCATGGCAGGCACTGTCCCACCTCAGCACCTCCCAAAAGGGGCTCTTGTCTGTCCCCGCACATCCAAGGAACGATGCTAATTCAAGAGTGATGGTGGCACCCACGCTCAAGGAGCCTGAATGGAGTGAAGGCCACGGGAAGGCTGTTGAGTGGCCATGAGCCCCTGTCACACTGGAGCTCAGGAATTCCTGGTGGTGACCAAACTCGTGTTCGGTGTAAGGCAGCAAAGCCACAGCAGGGATGAACACAGAGCCCAGAGCACCCAGCCCTGCCCTGTGCCTCCACCCCAGGCCACACTTCCTCCTCCGTGTGAGTCTCCTTCCACACAACACCGCAGCTCTGGGCCCTGTTTGCCAGAGGCAAATATTCACACAGAGAAACTCCTCTCCACCCAACTTGCATAGCTGGGAACCTATTGCCCAATCCAGCAGCCGAAAGGAGAGCAACATGATTAATGGAAATGTGCCTTGCTTACTTGTAAGCTCTCTACCCCCCCACCCACACACAGGCATAAACTTTTACAGCTTTGGCTACTTAAGATCTTAACCAGACGATCTGCACAGGGTTATAAACCATGGTAGGAACCCTCAGGCAACGGGGGCCCTACATTAGCAACCACTCGGTATTGAACAATTAGATTGATACTCATCAATCATTTACTTGAAAAGAAGAAGAAAATATATTAAAAGGGACTGCAGGGGATTTATCTTCCCATACTGATAAATTGTTAAAAATTAATGAACTAGAGCAACTCTGAAGGAAAAGTAAAGCAAACCCCCCAAAAAACCTCAACCACCACAAAATCCCCACAGGCCCTCAGGAAGCTCTTAAAGGGGCTCCTGTGTTAAAGATACTTTGTCCTCTCTGGCCTGATGGGCTTTTTGCTTTTGTTTTCCTGTGTGTCTGGTAGCATTGATGATATTCTCCATCCACTGGTCTTTCCCCGGCACTTTGCATCCCCGGCACAGAACCACTTTTTCGTTTGTTCCTGGAGGAAGGGAACAAAGACACCACAGTTTGCAATCCCCGTTCACCAACCAGTTCTGACCTGCATATGGGCACTGTTCTTAATTTGGCAGAAGGCTATTTAAGAAACTTCCCACCCCTTTCTCTCCTTTAAACTGTCAAACCCTGCAGCACAGCTAGAGCCATGAAATTCAGCAAGGTGCCCAAACTTGGTGCAATACAGAGCTCCCTGGCAGCTTACAAATAGCCCGAGGGCTGTGCTGAGCTCACATTAAACAGAACAGATTGCAGCTGCCTCCCCATCACACAGAGTTGTGGGCACGGAGATCAGAGGTCCCGTCAGTCACCGCTCCACACAGGCCCTGCCACTCTGTTTGCTGTATCTCTGCCTGTGTCACTGCTGATCATCAAAAACATGTTCATTTTATTTCCCTTTCATCTGACTCAGGCGTCCTCGGATACAGTAATAAGGAAGAACTGCTGGGGAACGCTGTCCCTTCCCTGGTGCAAAAGGGGATCATTCACAGCTGCCTTATTTCCTTGGCTCTGTTGTTACGCTCAGGAACGATGCTGTTTCGTAGGCTCCGGAACATGCTTTGTTTTGGGAACTCTCTGAGAACTCTGTCCGTGTGATGCTGTTTCGCAGGCTCTGGAACATGCTTTGTTTTGGGAACTCTCTGAGAACCCTGTCCGTGTGATGCTGTTTCGCAGGCTCCGGAACATGCTTTGTTTTGGGAACTCTCTGAGAACTCTGTCCGTGTGCCCTCGCCCCTGTTGCTCACGGCACAAAGCAGAGCAGACCCCGGTGCTGTGGCTGCTGACTGCTCAGGGCAGAGGGACTGCTGGTGGGGACATGGATGTGTGTGCTGTGGGGACAACATTTACGTGCTGAAAGTGCCAGCCCATGCTGACAAAGCACAAACTCATGTTCCTACTCTTCAACCCTTTCATGATGAAAGGAAATGGGGGAAAAAACCTAAAGGAGAACTAAGCCAACCAACAAACAAAAAAACTCAAGGGAGATTTTTTTTATATTTATCAAACCCAAAGATTCAGTTCTGAATATGATTATGAAAATAAGGGGGTTTTTAGATTGAAAAACAGATACTTGTGCTCACTCCTGCTGGTTTTTTCCCACCAAAAAGACACCACCACACCAAAAAAAAACTAATAAGCAATTCCTTTTTCATGACATAATTCAAAACATTGAAATTCCGTATTTTTACTAGATTAAATAGTGTTTCATTTCCAAAGGAAAAGAAGTAGTGAAGTTGTGCCCAAAATGAAATTAATCCAAATACAGTGAAACCTATTTACAATTAAAGAATGTTTTCCTCAGTCCCCCTTGGATTACACTATAGGCAAATACAATTTGTCCCTCCTGCTCCCTTGAATGGACTTTTTTCCACAAATGTTCTCTTGAGAAATACCCACTCCCACCCTCCCTGTGTCCATGGCAATAACAGGCATGACCCCCAAAGACCAAACATAAAAGATCATGAGAGGGATTCAGACTGAAAAGGGAATTAAGCCCCACCATGTTTGCATGTACATATGTGTGTCTGTGCATACCAGCCCATGTGCACTGAAGGACACAGAGATTGATTTAATTTTCAGCTGCTCACAGATGGCAACTTCCCATCCCGGCTCCCATGAATCATTCAAACCTTCCTCTGCAGCCTCCCAGATAAGACTGAAGCGATGCAAGAGGCCTTGAGCCAGCCCCTTTGCACACAGGTGAAATCCACCTAAATTCTTCATTATGTAGGGGAAAAAATGAAGCCTATCTAATAAAATTAATAGCAATAATAATACTTTGCATTTCTAAAATGCCTTCCAGCTCAGGAACTCAAGGCTTGATAATTAATGTCTCTTTAATTTTATTTCTATCGATTAAAGATCCAGCGGAACAAAAAAAAGAGTCTATTAACAAAAGCTAATGTGATTTTCAGTAGGAGCTGGCTACAGGGAGGAGCAGTGATCCTGCCATTCGGGCTGCACAGACAGACATCTAGACAGTACATATGTCCATACATTCCCTAAATTAGCACACCCTCCACTCGGCGGTTGTTCGGGGAAATTAGGCGGTTGTGTATAACTGTAATGAGGTCATACAGGGTCTGATCTCCACTGGGATTTAATTAACTTTGAATCTTATAAATATTGTGCTGAATTATCGTTAAATTTGCATAAAGGTTAGAATCAAGCTGGACCAGCCCCATTTACCAGAGAGGGCTGAAAATAAAACCTCGGAGTAAAGACCCTTTAAACAATGTTTTTGTATTGCAGTACAGCCTTGTTTTGATCTGGGACTGAAAATATATTTAAGGGGAAGGAAGGTTGAGAGGGAGGGGAAGAAGGAGGCTATATTTCAAACAGACTTTCTAGATAACTTCAAACAGACTAATAGAATGGTGGTTTGCAGCCCCGAGATAACCCGTTCCTCCAATGGCCTTACACTCAGTAAAAGGAGATGGTATCAAATATATACACAGTTATCAAGAAATCTTTTCCTCTTTTTTATTTTTATTATTGAAGTAATGCCAGACATAAAATACCATTGCCAGGCAGACCAGAATGACAAAAACTGTAAAGGTGGAGGCACACGCACTAACTCTGCTCCAGGGGAAAGCAGGGCTGTGGCCTCCTTTCCAAAAATTCCTGCTCAGATTTTACCCAAGCACAAGCTCCACTGTTTCTGAGGAGAACCAAACAAAGATGACACAAGGATTGCAAGATTTGGTACCACTCATAACCTCATGTACATCCAGGCCAGGTTGGGAGGGGCTTGGAGCAGCCTGGTCTGGTGGAAGGTGTCCCTGCCCATGGCAGGGGGTAGAACAGGATGGACTTTAAGGGTCCCTTCCTGGGACCTGAGATCCAGTCTGGGATTCTCAATTCATTTTAAACTACTGCAGTCCTAACCAAAGCATTTTGGAATGATGCAGAGGCAGCAGAGCCATCCCGAAGTTGTTGCTTGGCTACTGAGGCAAGAGGGATGGAGCTGGGAAAGGAGACAAGGCACAGCTGTCCTGGGCTGCAGGCTCTGGGCTGCAGGGGCAGCCAAAGGGCAGCTGGAAGGGCCACAGGTCCTTCCCACCCTCCACCTGCTGTGCCAACGTGCTGTGGCTGGTGCTTTGTTTGCTTTGGGCACGTAGAACCAGCAGCAGCTCCTCTCAGGGCTGCACAGCACCACTGAACTTCCACTCCAGAGCCATGGAATTTCTGGGCAATATTCCTGCTCGCTGAGGCTCACCCAGCAGCCCCTCACCAGCCAGACCAGACTAATCCTCTGTCAGCAGGACCCTGCTGGGCCGTGCCACCGTCCTCCCCTGCAGCAGTGCCACAGATGTGAGCCAGCCCGTGTGTCCTGGCCGGCCCGTCGGACAGCCAGGCACTGGAGAGCTCCAGTGCTCCTGCCAGTGCTCCACAAGCTCCACGGGAAGCCTTCCTCTCTGCCAGTGTGTACGGTGCTGTTCAAGAACAGCCCTCTGAGCTGATCACAGGCCCTTGGATCTGCTCAGTGATTCTCCCCCAAACCCATCTGGCACCGGTGCCAGTCACGAACGGGCAAAGCAGAGCTGGCATCCCAGAGCTGTGTCCCAGGGCATGAGCTGGCACGGGCACATGGACAGAGGGGGAAGGGACAGCTGTGGAAATCACTGGATGGATGAGGCCATCCGGAGATGTTACAGTACCTGGACAACCTTGCTGAGTGAGGTGATAAGAATGAAGCTCCCTGTGGCCAAACCTGCCCTGGAGGTTTCAGACAGGTTCACCTGGGCTGGATCACATTCCTTTAGGTTTCACTGTACCTGGCACTGCACTCAGAGGACATGCTGGAGCAGTTGGCTCTTTCATCTCTTGCCCTGCCACATCTCTGGGTGGGGAATGCTTTAGAAATGACTTGAGGTAACCTGCTAAGGAATGTGTTCTACAAGGCAGCTGAAAAATGTAATTTGAATCAAAACATGAACACGAAATAAATTTTGTTAACTAGACTCATCAGTGAGGGTGCCTTACACCCTGCGGCAGTTCCATGGGAAACAACCTTCAGCAGGGCCCAACCAGAGTGGGTCACAGAGGTCACCATGGCAGGACAAGCACACCAAGGCCCGCCCTGCGAGCACAATTCACACAGGAGGAGATGACTGGAATGAGCTGGCATGACAGGCAAAGACCTGCTCTGAACATAAAATGTCTTGCTTGACTTCTCTCACAATGTAATTCTCTTCATAAAGCAGCACAAGACAGAAAACCTCAGGGAAAATGAGTGTGTAACGCTTGTTCTAAGAACTGTCTGTGTGACAGCTGCAGCCTCACCATGTCTTCTATTTCCTTCCCTATGAGTGTATCAAATACTTATAAAAAATTAACAAATAGGAAACATAACAGTTTCTGAATTATTCTGCACGTCCAGAACCACGTGTAAAGCGCAGCATTAAGAGACACCCATAAATACTCACCTGAAGCAGAGCTTTACTTCCACAATCCCATGGTTTGTCAATATGTCTCTGTGCCAGCTACAATTCCACACAAATCAGTGAAGTCACAGACCAAATGAAACTCTGCTAAACTTCAGGGAACCCTACAACACTTTTCACTCCCTGCATGTGTTATTATCACCACTACAAAGCAAAACTGTCCCGCTTATGGCACATTGTGGCCAGAGACCATTTGTTGCTTTGTTCTGGGAAGTGGCATTTAAAACTGGTACTTTCCTCTTCAAACTTTTTCTTCCCTTCTGAAAGTCCTCTAAATGCATGGTGGGCATGGTGATATCAGGTTCAAAGGTTGGACTTGAGGATCTTGAAGGTCTTTTTTAAACTTAATGATTCTATGGTTCTACAGTTCTATGATCACTGAAGCTCCAGCTTCAACCTGTGCTCTTCCCCTGGACTTGTACGAGGGAGCACTTCTCACCTCCTGGACTTCTCCACAATTGAAACCTGCCCACTGTTATGGAGAAAATCACTTTGTCTTTGCCCAGACACCTCTCCCCACACTCCTCATGAATAGCCACCATTGTAGGGAGGCTGGAGCCCTCTGCCAACACGGGGCTGCGCTGAGCAAAACCCATCAGCCTCACACCACCCATGGCCAGAGCAGGAAAGGACTTTCAGGGGACTGTGAATTAGGCAAGGAAAACTAAAAAGGGGAAAAAAATAGACCTAGGAATTCTTTTCAAATATAAGACCCAAAAGTAACATTTGGAAATTTCCAAGGTCTAAGGAAAACCAGCAAGAGCCGTTCAGCTACATTTGCTCTGGCCTCAGCCAGCTCCCTTTGCTGACCTCTGTTGTCATCACATTTCACATTATGATGGTGTTGTGAACTACAAAGAAAACAAGAGAATTGGCAAGTCAAGTATTTTGCCAGCTTTTCAGAGAGAAAATGCATCCAGCTGAGAGGTGCTGATTCCACCTTCCTCACAAAGCACAGGCTGCCTCACCGACCATCGGCGGGGTGACTGCACCTTCCCCTCACTGCTAACTCTTTAAAATACCCTTGATGACCTTAAGCCTCATTGAAATGATAAATTAATTTTAACATTACTGGATGGAAAGGGCCAACTGTGGATGGAGATAAATACATTATTTGCAGTGAAGACAACAAATTGCCTTCAGGAGAGTGGACGGAGAAGAAGAATAAAATCTAATCAACTCTAAATTGGAACATGTAATCCGGCTGGGATTACACACGGATGCAGAGCACTGAGAGGCTGGACTCGGCACAGCGAGAGGCCCCTGCCAGACCTGATTTGCACAAAGCTCACAGTGGAGAGCAGCTGCTGGGCATCTCCTGCCACGGCCTTCCCAGCCCGCCCGGGCAGGAGCGGCTCACCTGCAGCTGGGAGCATCCAGACCAGTTCAGTTCCAGGCACAGGCAAACACAGAACCAGGGAATCATGGAAGGGACCCACCAGGATCAGTGAGTCCAACTCCTCTACCTGGCTGACACAATTTCACTGGCCCAGGACTCCACACACCTGGGCCAAGACAGCTGATACTGCTGAGCTCCAGCTGCCACACGCTGTACAAGCTCTGATGCTTATGTGACCCCAAAAACCTGGCAGAAACAGTCCACATACAAGTAGGATAGCCTTCCTCTGGTTGAAAGGCCTTGGGAAGGGGTCTGTGGGCTCTCACAGGGATGGAAGAAGCACAATCCCCCTCCCCATCACCACCTTAGGACCTTCACACCAGTCTCCCCAATTATACCCACACTACCCAGTAGGACATCATAGGGAACAGATCATTAAAGAAAGTAACTTTTTTTTTTGTGAACCTGAGGATATTTTAATTTGCATTATTCAGTGATCTGGTTTCAGGCTGCTCCCCAGACCAGAGTCACCACACAGGGAAGGGTGGCAAGCACTGGGTCAATCCCCAGCTGAGGCACCAAGGGGGTGAAAGTGTCACAGCAGCTTTGCTGGCACAGCCAACACCGGGTGTGCCCAGGCCCTGACACAACAGCAGAGTGCAAGGCACTTGGGTGAGAGATGTGACAGATCAGAATGGTTCAGAAATTGATGAGACCTGCTCTTCTGACACCCCAAATCCATGATTCACTGCAGCAATATGGTCAGAGCTGATGCTGGGGTGTTTAGATGTCCCTGTTTCCAAAAAGGAGCCAGACTGCCTCTTGTCTGTGGAAAAAAGGGGGGAAAATGGAGGCGAGGGGGGATAAGAAGGAAAGACAGCACATCTTGTAGGTAAAAATTGTGTTGCTTAGCTTGGAGCTAACCCCTACGACATACATTACTGTCTTTCTGTTCAATCAGTGTTCTGCTACAAGAATCAGTTACATTCAATCATCTGAAAGAGCTATTAAAATGCTGATAAAAAATTCATAAAGTAACACACAGTAATGAATCAGGAGAATTCAGTAAAGTGAGACCTACCCTTAGAGCAGGGCAAGAATGAAGGTGAACGATCGTTTGGGCCTAGCGGGCATGAAATACCCTTTTGGAAGATGAATAATTCTGTTTTGGGCTGATAAGTTGAACTAATTTATAATGCTGTTTTAGGTCCACTGCTGAAATATTTCAAATCCCTCAACTTTAAAATGCATTGCCTGTCAGAAACGGGTCTCTTAACAGTTTCCTCTTAACATTTTTCAAAATGTAACCTAGACCAATTTGCATGATTTACTGCTTTATTGTATTACACCGTGCATGATTTAAAATGGGAAATAAAATTTTTAAAAAAAGAGAGACAAGGTGGTGTGAAAGAATTGCTGCAGAAGAGATGCAGTGGTTTTTAGATCTCTGCACAATACACAAAGGTGCTTTTCGTGCCCTGGATCAGGACGGGGAGGCAGGCAGCCGTGTGGGAATTAAGCAGTGGTTTGTCACAACAAAGCCCAACTGTATTTGCCTGGAGTGGCTCCCACCGTGCAGGAGGCTCCCGGTTCCCCGTGGTGTTGGCTGAGGCCACTGGGAGCTGAAAGCAAAGAGAGCTGGGGGCCCCCAGCATCTCCCCGTGCGCTCGGTGCCTCGCGAGCCTGCGGGGATCGGGATCGATTGGAGCTCTGCCGGCTCCGAGGTACCAGGCGTGACTTGTCTCTCTGCAGGTGCTTTTCTGACAAGTGGTACAGTCGCACGGTTTCCCAGCTGACTTCTCAAGAGTCAAGTCTGAGAGCCTGAGGGAGGAAAAGCAGCAGCAGCAAAGCCATCTCCTCTCTGCTTTCACTTAAGAGATATTCCTCTGAGAGCGCGCGACTCCTCCAGTGCCACGCTCCTCCCTAAAGGGCTCTGTAATTGCACACAGCTTCTTGGCCAAAGCATTCCCATGCCCAGTCCATCTGCACTCCAAAATATTGCTCCTAAGCCCCGTGGGACATGTTGGGGTGGCTGCCATGCCATGGATGGCAGCAGCCTGGCCAGCGTGGGTGAGGGTGTGGGGTGCCCAGCCCGGTGCTGCTGAGCTGGGATTGCTCCCCAGAGCTGGACACCAGAAACCCCTGTCCAGACCAACCCATGTGCCTTGGACAGCAGCCTGCCAGGTAACCTAAACCAGATCCAGTAACACTCCAGGACAGAGGCAGGTGGCTGCTTTCCCTTCAGTGTGAGGAGATGTCTGATGGAAGAGGGGACTCCTTAGAAAGCAGCATGGTAACAGGGATATTTACTCATCCCTGGGTGAATGCCCCCAAAGAAGTCTCCTCGTCACTTGGTTCCACTCATTCACTTTACTAAAAACACAAACCTTTGCCACTGCAATCGTAAGGACAGGCTGCCATTTGAATGGGTTCTTTCCCACTGCAGATATTCGCCGTCAAAGCAGGAAAGCAAAATGGTGAAGACGTGCAAAGGGAATCAAGACGTGGTGCACCCCTCATTCCTCAGCTCAACGCCTTGGTTCTGACACCAGCTGACTGCAGTGGGCAGCGTGAAACCTTCTCACAGCACCTTGAACTGGGCTTGCACAGCTGGTTCACAACCTACAGCTCTAATTTCCTTTCCCACTGGGGCTAGAAGCATTCATCCCCTCTGAAAATGAAGTCAATGTGTTTTAAAGTTGGAGACCGAGGACAGAGACTGTCCAATTCATTTCTAACTCCAAGACTATATTGGTGTGATTGATATTACAGAACAAAGGCAGATACCCTCCCCAGCTGTAAAATAAGGCCATGACTCTGAAGGGCACAGAGTTGTTCATTAGAGGTTTCTACAGAAAATATTAAGGACACCAAATGATCCCACCATTTCCAGCTTCCCTTTCAAGTGATTCATCTCCAGATCAGACCTGGATTCAAAACCCCATCATTGGAAGGACCCTCATTACCTGTGCTATCAGCACCATCCATAAATGTATCCTTTACCTCCTAATTAGGCCAACAAAGGAGGGCTATTAACAGCTAAATGTAATAGAAATGCAGCATTAGGGATAGAGACTATTGACCTTTTTACTCCCAGAGATCTATATACCCCTTTGTTCTGCTGAACACAACTCCCCCTTGTCAGGGCATCGCTGCTAACGGGGATATAATCTGTTCTCTGATTGCACACAGGCTTTCCTTGTACTCCATTAGAAAAATAAAGAAAGAAGTTATCTGTACATCTTGCAATGAAAGTCTCCCCTCAGCTTTAGTGCATCCCAAACTCACAAAAACACTGAAAGCCTGGATTTTGCTAGTACTTGTTGAAGTGGATGAGAATGGCCAGTGCTTCCCACCACACAAAATCCGCCTGTTAGTAACCTCAGATGACCTAGGAAGACTAAAGAATAATCCTGTGTGTTTTCATACACTCTGACTTTTGTATCAGTTGAATTCTTGGAAATCATATACGTATTTTTAGATACAATTGAGATCATCAGTTGAAAAAAAGAAAGAAAAAAAAAACCCTCAAGGAATTCCAACTCTACATATACGTGATAATAAGGCTGCTGTAGTGAAGGACTCTCTAATCGTGTATTTATTCACCTGCTCCCTATTAGGCAGAACTGTTAAACCAGCACTTTGTCCATCAGCACTTGAGTACTCCAAGCTGAGTGTGCCTCTTTCAGAACTGCTGGCACCGGTGAAAGCCAAATTCTGAGTCCTCTCTGAATAGGACTTGCATTGTCAGGCACGTCTGAGAGAGCGCTGCCAGAGGTGTCACAGCCCTGCCACCACCTCACCTGACAGGAGTCCTATGAAGAGACAGTGCAAAACTAGGAAAAAAACAAAAGGGAAGAAAAAAGAGAGGCAGGGAGCAGGGGAATGCAGGAAGGGACATCCCTCACCTGATACTTTCCTCTCCTCCTCACTTTATAAAGTTAAACGCTGTCTGAGATTTATTGCTGTGAAAAGGAAAGTTAACCGCATAATCAATAAAAAAAAAATCCAATTACAGTCTATGGTGGAGCAACACTGCGTATAATAAAAGTCTCACTTCCAAGGCCCTTACCCCACTTGGCAGCTCAGTTATGCAGGGGAGATTAAGTCACAGGGCCCTGAACACGAAGCCAGTGGCGCCAGGCTGGGCTGGGGCTCCCAGCGAGGCAGGGAACGTTTTCCTGCCGCTGGGAAGGGAACAGGAAGCCCAGACACTGCAGTAAAGCCTTACTGGAACCTCCTAAATCAGCTCCCAGCGAGCACCGAGTGCTGACCAGCCTCCCCTGCACCCCTCCCTCCCCAGAAAGGCATTTCTCTCCGTTTAGGTGATTCTTTTCAAGGCAGTAGGGGTATTTCTCCCTTCCTTTCCATCAGTCACCATTCATCCAGGTGGAGCTTTTGCTACCTCTAAGAAGTGTTCCCAGCAAACCCATTAACTTGGTTTGAGACACTCAGCCAGCCCGTGCTGCAGTTGGGACTCTGTGATACGGTAGATTTGGGGGGTAAATTGCGCAGCTCCAAGCCAGAGGAGAAACCATAACTACCTCATTTGCAGAGCACAGAAGGGCTTTGTAGATTTTAAACCTGCCTCGGCCCCCGTTTATCACAGGACACCGAGGAAATCAGGGCTTATCTCAGCTCCTCTCCTTGTACCAGAAGGATGAGAGTTTCAGTGTGAAATAATTTAGTGAAATAATTTCATATCTATAAAAAAAATGCACACTGGTATCACTCCATGAAGAATTACTTTAAATGCTGAAAGCATCATGCCGTAGTTTCATATTCCTGACTTCAGGACGACCACTCTGCCACATCTTCTGGCAACGTGTATTTTATTCGAATTGGGCGGAAACAAACTGACAAGAAATACTTTTATTCCTGTTTGGGGGGAAAGGTGATGCCTGGTTTTTGGTGAAATCAGGAGGACAATGCTGGGTCCAGCTGCAGTCTTCCAGAACAAACTCATCCCTTCTATATTTGTGACTACATTAGAGTCAGAGGGTTTCTAGGACATCAGCACTTTGTGTCGTATGACTATGGACATCTTAAAATCCAGGATTAAATCCTAAATCAAGATTTACCTTCCATGGAACTACTGCTTTAGTTCTCCTTGACGTGGCAGGAAGAGTCGCGGCACTGGGACAACCAACACGTGACACAACCTTGTGTTTTGGCAACACCACATGAAAGGTGAACTTGTGACCTGTCCCATGAGGTCACTGGAGAGGAGGCTGTTCATACCACAGGATGATACAAGAAAAACTGTGACGTGTACAAGAGAAAACTTCTGCTAAAACACGCAGAGCAGAGACGTGAGGGAGCAACACGAGCCCTCAGAGCAGTTTTAGCATCACAAGGCAACACTGAACGTGTCAGAGCAGATGACGATGACCTTCAAACTGGGAAACATCTGAAATGAACCAGTTTGCTTTCAGCTACACCAGTGTCAACCAGGGCAGGGAGCAGCAGCATTGCTCTGCCCCAGCTCAGCGGGGTGAGGGGAGGCAGCAGGGCCCTGGTGCTCCTCAGGGACAGACAGGAGGGGACGGCAGCTGCCGACGTCCCCAGCCCCGAGACATGCCTGGCGAGCAGCCCGGGCACCCTGTGCAGTCACCTCATGATGATCTCTGCCAGAGATGGTCTCCTCATCGATCATCTGTGGGTTGGAGTTTGTTCTTAAAGAAGAACAACAAGGAAAGGTGTTGTGGACATGGGGAAAATGTAATTTCTTTTCTGGATTTTAGTCTAATCTTTAGTCTAGTTTTAGCCCTAAAGAAAAGGCAATCACCAAGCACAAAGCATCTGATTTTTTCTTATATGGGTCTTATCCCCCACTATCCATGCTGCAAATGGTTCATGGCTAGTTGAGTAACAAGAGAGGTTCTTTGTTAAACAGCATAAATCAGTCCCTGCTGCTGGATCATTTCACAGAATGACTTCCAGGAGTGGTGGATTCTTCACGGAAAACAACTGCCATTGCATCTGCACTTCAGAGCTACTCCCAGGGTGACAAACGAAACAAAGCCCATGCAGAGAGGATCCATTTTGATTTGCGATTCTTTCCTGTTTGTACTGCTGCTCCTGTGCTGCCACGGTCCCACCAGACCCAGCTGCAGCTGAACTGCCCGCAGGACAGCTGCCACGCAAAGAGCACCCCTTGCTCTGCAAAGGCTTCCCATGGAAATTCCTTCTATGACCTGGCTTCCCAGGTCTGGAAGGGCGCAGGTACCAGAGGATATTTCCTCCGAGTGGGAAGAAGACAGGAGGGGAGTGACAGTGTGGAGGCACAATCCAAACATCAGGCAGGAGCAGCACTGCAGCACCAAGAGTATCTGATACAGTCTCCCACAAACCTCAGCTGTGCCTTCTCCTCTCTCCTGGGCAGCTCTCCAGAAAGCTGCAGCAGCACCTTGGCAGCTACTGATCACCAGCCCAGCTTCCCTCTCTCCTGGTGCAGGCTGGGCCTCTTACCCAGGTTTCTGAGAGGAGCAGCTGCCAGGTGAGCAGTGCTGACTCTCACTGGGGCATCTCAGGACCACCGTGCAGGCTGGACACAGCCACAGAGCTCTGTCCTGGGATGCCTGAAGGAGGTTACACAGTGCCCAGGGATCGGGGATGCATGGAGCACATCCAGAGAAGACTGCTCCTGCATATTCTGGACAAGATCTCCAAGCCGTGCAAGAAGGAGCTCAGAACTCTGGGCTAGGACACGTCCAAGCGAAGCCAAGGGGCTGCTGAATTTGTCAGAAGGGAAGAGCCAGAGAAGTCTTGGATACACTTTGCTGGACAAAAGAGCTGGTCGAGGGAAGAGGGACGAAGGCTGGGGACACAAGGGAATTCCATCCATGCTCAGGGTGGGCTGAACCCATTCCCCGCTCCCTGTCACCCTGCCAGTCACAGCCGCCTTGGGATTCAGAGCTGCCAGAAGCACTGAATCCGTGTCTTCTTTGCACTTGATAGCAGCATTCTTGGATGCAAACGTTAACACTTTACCCTAACCCAATTAATACCTAGTGTTCAGTCACAGCACTGATTAACATGTTGTTCACAGTGATTAAAACATTTCTTCTCCATTACCATACAGTTAAATGCTTGGAAGAGAGCTGCACTTAATGGGATACAGGCAAGGTTGCAAATCATGGCTGTCACACTTGGGGAGGGGAAGGAAAAATCCAGCCTTTTTTCCTGCTTCTCACTCTTCTTTTAGAGTTGCTAATTAAGGGCTGACTTTTTGGGCAGAGAAAGAGGGGGGTGGAGGATGGGGAAAAGGAACTTTAGGTAATTGAAAGAATCCAATTCATGCAAGTGCCCGACTGGTGCTAACCTACATCATTAAAGTTGCCAGCTAACAAACATCAAACACAGGCCAGTATTAATGAAGCAGATGTATTAATTTCCGATTTCTGAGAAAGCTCAGCAACTGGCTGGCTCGCCAGCTTCCTCTCCCTCTCCCTCCCTCTCTCTCCCTCTCTCCCCATCTGACAGCACTATTAATGATCTTTAATGCCCCACAGGCACTAATGGGTCCCGCTGGGAGTCCAGAAATACTGCAATTTGTATTGAGGATTTAGACATAACAAAAAAAAAAAAA
>VXAZ01010427.1:922371-997598 GCA_013399875.1 Gymnorhina tibicen | reverse complement strand
AAAAAAAAAGGGAAAAAAAAAAAAGAGCCCTCTGCTCTGGGGAGCAGGCGCTTGATCAGTCGCTTCCCCCTGTGGAATAGCACAACAGAATAATAAATGACAGCTCTGCGATTAAATCAAGCCTTCTGCTTTAAGTGCCAGAGAGTGTGTGATTGTCACTAACAATCTACGGCTTGTTAACACCGCTGGGCTATGAGCAAACAGCAGTCAACACTCCCCACCCCCGGAATGGAGGCGGGCTACCTATTACTTCATTTATCCAGCTCTCTATCCTGAGGGGAAACAATTCCCTCTTGGTGTGGCTGGGGGGGGGGGGATGGGGAGGTTGTTATTTTTATTGTTGTTGTTTTTAAATAACTTCTGTTATTCATGTATTGAAAACCTGAAGGGAAAAGCGAGGTGGGGGGAGAAAAAAGCCATCTGCTGCCACGTTCAATCAGGCAATCACTCCTGGAACACCTCAGTGCAGGATGCAACCCATCCCCTGCCGCTCCCCTGCTGATCCCCACCAATTCCCCAGGCCCGGGGAGCAGCGCTGGGACCAGGCTGGGATGGGAAGAAGGAGGGATGTGTGTCCCTCCCAGCACTCCGGCAAACCCCGCCAGAATCGCCCTAATTTTAGCAGCGGTCACAGCAATCCTTTTGTGTTGTTTGGCTCAGGACAAGTTGGGTGTCTCTGCCTTCACCCCTCATCCATCCATTAGGGTTTAGATTCTGCTCATTTCAGCCAGCAGAGAAAACCCAGCGGGCCTCGTATCTAAAGCTCCATTTGGCCATGGATGCTCTGAGTGGCAACAGCAGACCAAAAAAGCCTGGCTGGTACAATCCACACCCAGAGCCCAAGGACCTCCTCCCATTCAAGTCAATCCCCAAACTCCCACCGAGTTCAAAGGAAGCAAGCCTGAGCCCCCAGGCTGTTTCTGAATGTGCCAACAGCATGAATTATCTGAGCAGGATAATTATTTTTCTTAGCCAAGAGGCAAGGTACCCTTCTCATGGATACAAACTTCAAATATCACCCTACTGTTTCAGACAGAGACCAAAGAAAGGCACAGCAGCTTCTTATCATGGAGTTTTCCGTTCAGATGGAAATTTATCAGGGATAAGGCTTTAACTCTGACACTGGCTGTCCAACCTTTCCAGAACACCAATAGCATTTGGAATTTCATCTGCGAAATTACTCTTAAGCATTGTAGATTTACGGTTTCAATATAAAGAGACTTTTTGACTCCATCCAACAGAAGAAAGCAACAGATGGAGAGGAGGCCTAGGCAATAAAAAAAAAAAGTCAGGAACATCCACTTTCCCCAAAACAATTCCTTAAAAATTGGCCTTCATATCTACCTCCAGATGAGATGGAGATGCTGTTACATGCAATTTAATTACAAAGCACTTCTAGATGGGAATGGAATGAGTCAGAGTTTGGGTTTTAAATACTGCTACCTGAAACTTTTCTAACTTCCTAACCAGGCTGTTGATTTGACAATCAGATCGGTGTGCCCGAACCTTCGACGTGCTCATACAACACACACAGAGCCATTTATTATGTTTCTCCTCTCCTCTCAGAGTTAGGCAAAATACCCTGAAGACCTATAATAAACTCATGATTTCTTGGAGGAACAATTTGGGTTATTTTTAAATGTAGATCTTAAAAGTTGTAGGATTACTGGATGGGAAGATATCAATCAAGTGATTCAAAATGTCCATTCTCCTTAAGTGAGTGATGTATCTTCTTTCTTCTTGCCTGTCTTCTCCTCTTTTCTGTGTCAGTCATACATCCTGGCTGCTATTCACACTTCATTCACAATCCTCTGTACCTATAATCTCTGTTATTTGGCTGTCGACTCCTCATGCCTCATTAGGCATGTTTGACACCTGCACCTAATACCTTTTCACTGGCAGTGCAGGACAGCTTTTGACAAGAACAGATATTTTTCCACAATAGCTTTAAAGAAGGTCTTCCCGGTGTGTACCTTGTGTATTTTATGGGGTTAATGTGATTTTTTCCCCTCTCATTCAATAAACTTACATCTTATTCCACTCTCCTTGTTAGACACAAGCGGATTTTCTTTGTCTTGGCCAAAAGGATGTGTGCACGTGTCTGTGAGAGGGCGAAGCAGCAAGAGCAACGCAGTAATTTGGGCCAGTGGGGCCTGCATTAAGCACCCAAATCAACACAAACGTCTGCACGTCTGTGTGTCTATTTTAAAACAGTATAAACCTAATTAACATGATAGCTTTTCTATATATAGGCATAGATGACATTACTCCTAAAGAAAACCCTCCTATTAATTTGACTTGAACTACTTAAAATAGAGCACTAAATTACGAGAATTCCTGGACTAATAAATTACTGTACCACTCAAGAGCATGAAACGAATTCTTTTGGGACTGTAACTTGATTTGTTAAAGTGCAGCGAGTGGTTGCTCAATGTCATAAATGAGTTAAAAACATGTGAAAAGCTCCAGGGTCAGCACAAGTCAAACATGATCCTGCACGCCACTCATTTAGGGAGGTTAGTGCTAATTGAAGAGAGCCCACTGGGACGTGCCAGCCCAAAATGAAAGGTGCACACAAGCTGTGTGAGGCTGCTTTGGGCTGTGGCTGGGGGAGACGGGGCCTGACACACCTACAGCAGCCTGGCCAGACAAACCCCTCCAGCCACCAGTAAATACCCAACAGGTCTGGAGGCCTCAGCATTTCTAGTGATGACAGTGATGACTAAAATATGAGGATAAAGAGGCATTCCTCTCTTACACTGTTTTTTTTCATTCTTATTAGAATAAAAATTGTGAAGGACGACTTGGCTTTCGCTTGGCTCCTTTCCCTTGCAATTGAGCAAAGCTGGAACTGATTTTTCAACAACATTCAGCCTCTCTGTCAAAATCCAGCTCTGTGCTGTAAACTGAGAAAAACAGCCCAGTGCTACAGGGAGAAGGATTCCACCCTTCCTGGTACCTTCCCTACCTGGGTTGGGTGCTCTAGCTGAGGGAACCAGGTCACATTTTCAAAAATAGTGATTCCAGTAGATGTCAAACAAGATTTTCCTGCAGCTGTTTTGCAGTTTCCTTTGGTTCTTCAGAGCAGCTGAAAGGAGTCAGGATAAAAGCAATCTGAGCACCTTCGGCACACCACAAACTCGGGACCAGGGATGCACATTGCCTGTTCTATTTTCTCCTAAATTACAGCTCTTTTGTTGTTGTTTAATTTCTCTTTCCAGTTAAGTGCCAAGGCAAATGTGAGTAAAGGTTGAAATGGCAACTTTAGAATAATAACAATAATAATAATAATAATAAAAAGAATAAGCCCCAGGAATCAAACATAATGATTCCAGCCCGGTCCCTCCGCACACCGTGTGGCCGCTCCTTTAGAAGACCTCCCCTGCTATGTTCCTGTACAAAGGAAACTATCTGCTTCCCACATCTGGCATTATATTTGGCTGTCCTCACATTAAAATTAAATTCTGATAAAAACGGGCATAAAGGCACAGGGGTTAGTAGGAACCAGCTCGCAGCAGTATTGATGAGAACAGCTTGCAGCTGGAAGCCTGAGATAACACAGTTTGTCAGAACGCTGTCACACAGCTGCCTGCATAATGAGGGAAGGAAAAAAAATGCTCTTTCATTTGTTATCAGTCGAAATCTCTAAAAGAGATGCATCATTTAGAAGTAGCCTGACTAATGGTCAAGTTCTACAGGGATGCAGATGGGATGTGGAAAATATTCCCCACCAGCAAAGCCCCAGGCTCCATCATCCTTAGCAACTCGAGCTGCTGCCAATGCGAGTGGACAGGCCAGCAAGCACCTTTTGCTGTATAAAATGGGATCTCACATGATGAGCTGGGGTTTTAAAAGGTGCCAGTGGTAAAATCCAGTTGTTAAAAGTGATTTTGCTAGGACTGTCACTCTCATGCCTCTCTTAAAAAGCTACACAGTTAGGGCACAGAGTCTCTCTTCATTTAGGATTAACTCAGACTAGCACGACTGGAGCAAAATCACTCCTAATTTACACTGCTGGCAGGGAAGGCTCAGACCCATCATCTTTGGAAATACGTAAGGCGCATCCTTGCAATGTACAAACTTATTCAATTAAAAATAATTGTTTTAAAGCACCATTTTAGAACTAATTTCCAGTTCTTCAGAATTCCCAGCCAGCCTTCTATGAGGATCAGTTGGAAAATGAGGAAGATGCACTTCAAGAGCTGCTGGAGGTGGGACCAAGGGTCCATCTAGCCCAGTGTCCTGTCAGTGACTGCTGGAAAAAGACCCAAGGGCACCCACCACAGACCTGCTCATCAGGGGAGCTTCTTTTTGTCCTCACTATCTGCCAACCTCAGTCTGTGACATTCACAAGGGGAAAAAAATGTCTCTAATCAGACATTTCCATGACTATTTTCTTCGGATGAACAACATCAAAGCAGGAAGTCAAACAGGAAAACCTCTCGCCAATTTATTGCTGTTGTAAGTCAGACGTCTGGATACCAAATTTGAACCAATCCAAGTACTTCCATGAGCCAGTTCAGGCTCTGTTCAATGTCCCAAAAACAACCCCCAGAGCTCGGAGCACCTGCAGCAGGTGGGGAGGCAGGAACAGCAAAGGAGAGCAGAGATTTGTTCAGCTGGTTTTGACAGGTACAACTGGCACAAGAGACACAAAGGAGAGGGGACGTGGCACCAAAGATGCCAGGTACTGATTGTGACCTTTCACAGAGGAACACCTTCGCCGTGTGGCCAGCTGTCCGTGCAGTTAAAAGGCCAAGCACTGCTGAAGGTATTTTCCCTCCCCTCACCAAATGTTAATCTGTGCCAGGCGGTTCTCAGGGACTTCACAAGGTTCCCAGCCTTCCACAGAAATCTCCTTCAGACTTCCACTGAATTGTGAAAAACAATTCTTATGATTTAAAGGGAGTCATATGTATTATTTCTCCTGTCTCTCTCCATCTCTAAAGGCATCAGGGATGGTTAGGTGATTTTGATGTGTCTCTCCCCTCTCTTTACATCCCTCATGTGTTGCTCATTTTCTCCATTCCATTTGGCTTACAAGCCCTCCTCTGTCATGTCCTGTTTCCTGATCCTTTACCCTTGTACTCTGGATTGCTGCTGCACTTCAAAGGGGGGTTGTGTCTCACCGAGGAGGGAAACAAGGGCAGCTCCAGACAACGCTGCACTGACTACAAAGCTGTTTCTGCAGCAGCAGCAGCCTTGCCCTACTCACACATGCTGCACTGGCTTCTGCAAACACTGGGATAACAAACAGCTCTGATTTTGAAAGGCTTTTTTCCTTGCCATCTTTCTAGACTTTCCGAAAGACGGATACAGATTCGAGTTCTTTTTATTTATTTATTAACATTTTTGGGCTTCAAGCAATCCACTTATAAAAAGGGAAATTAAGAGGAAAAATAGGAAAATGGCACATTAAAATAGGAAAATGGCATAACTAAAACTGTCTGTGGTTAAAGAATGACAATTTAATGGCAAAAAACCAAAAGCTTCATATTAAAGGGAGGCGAAATTAATACAATTTCTAGATCATTGAAATAGCAACACAAAAATTCCTTCCTTTCAATCACATCTTGCAGATACTTCCATGTAAGTCCCAAAATCATGGTATTCACCAGATTTTTGCCCTCTCCTTTACCATGAATGATGCCCTGACTCCACAGTACCTTCCACTACTACAGTTCTGGATAGAGCTATGCTGGCCGTAAGAGCAGTTTCAGAGCATTTTATGGAAAAGAAGGAAGTACCACTCAAGTTTTTTAGGGTTGTCCCCTAAAAAACCTCTTCCCCCATCTACTGCACCCTTTTCAGCCTGCACCCAGCTCATCCAGACTGGCTTTAAAGTCCATACCCAGATGGGGCCTCTGGGCTTGCCTTTACCTACAGACCCGATGGAGGAAGCAGGGTGGAGGAATCAGGAACTGGAAATGGGACGTGGCTTCTGCTGCTGCTCAGCTTCACTCTCCTCTCACAGGAACCTCCACAGGGAGGGGAAGGAGGGACATCTGGGAGGTGTGTGCAGGGTTATTCCAGCCTGGAGCGGGGTGCCAGGGACACGGCGCTGCTTCTGAGTGGGAAGGGACCCCCAGGGATCACCCAGTGCAGCCCCTGGCCCTGCACAGACACCCCAACAATCCCACCCCGGGCATCCCTGGCAGCGCTGCCCAAACGCTCCTGGAGCTTTGGCAGCCTCGGGGCCGTGCCCATTCCCTGGGGAGCCTGGGCAGTGCCAGCACCTCTGGGGGAAGAACCTTTCCCTGAGATCCAACCTGACCCTGCCCTGGCACAGCTCCAGCTGCTCCTTCAGTTCCTGTCCCTGTCACACAGAGCAGAGATCAGTGTCTGCCCCTCCTCTTCCCCTCATGAGGAAGATGAAACTGGGATGAGTCTCCCCTCAGTCTCCTCCAGCTGAACATTCCAAATGCCCTCAGCAGCTCCTCACATGGCTTCTCCTCAAGGCCCTTCCCCATCCTCGTGGCCTCCAGATGATCTCTAATGGCTTCATGTCCTTTGTCTATCGTGGCACCCAAACCTGCCCCCAGCACTGGAGGTGAGGCCGCCCCAGCCCAGAGCAGAGCAGGACAATCCCCTCCCTGGCCCGATTGGCGCTGCTGGGCCTGGTGCCCCCAGGACAGGGATGTCCTTCCCGGCTCCAGGGCACTGCTGGCTCAGATCCCACCGGCCACTGACCCTGCAGAGTCAGCAGGCACTGCCTGTCCAGCTCAGACATGCCCTGCTCCATCTGCCAAGGCAGGAAGTCCACGGGCAGTGTGAGAGCTGGAGCCCCAGGACTGTGTGAGTTACTGTCCTGGGCATTCTCCGCTCCCGAGGAATTTCCCTGCCTTCACTCGGAGGTGTGCTTCTCTCCTTGGCAAGCGCAGCGCTCGTTAACATCAGCGGGCGAGCTGCACCGTGTGTAGGTGTGATTTAATGCTCCACTGAGCTCCAGCTCTCGCTCAGCCCTCATCTGGGGACACAGACTCCCATTTTCTCCTCTTGACTCTGATGTATGTTGCTTTGGGGACCGAATGTGTGAAAATGGGAAAAGAAAGCCACGCAATTATGAATGTCTGACTTTTTAAAAGATGGTATCTGGAGTTTAATCCACCTTTGGCATCAATACTGTGATCTGCCTGTAAACACCTGCCCAGCACTGCATCTGGTGGCCACCCACTGCTCCAAGCAGCCTTTGGGTGAAGCAGCAGAGGCAGGACTGGGATGGCAGTCCTGACTCCGGCTGCGTGCAGGAGGGCTGCAGAGCATCAGGGAGAGGCTGCTCTTCCTTGCAGCTCCCTGAGGATTATGGATTAGGAAAAGGGAATCCAGATAAACCCTATCTCACTTTTCGCCCCTAGGCCATTGTACCTACTACTGACATTTGTCAAAAGTCTGTTCTGGGAAAGGCAAAGATTCTCATAATGCTGGTGAACCCTCAGGTTTTGAGCAGTAACCTGTCCTCTCTTCACCTGATTTTCAGTAGTAAGCACATAGGTGTTAGCATTGAAACTTATCTGCTCAACCTGTGTGACACCCCACCTCCACACCTCTGCCCTCTCTGTCTCACAGCAGAGCAAATCCACTCCTCAAGACATGCCCACCTATGGCTGGAGAGAGCTGGATGCTCTGCTGCACCACAGCTGGCTCCTGTGGCAGCAGCAGGAATGTCACAGAGCTCCAAGTTACCTTGGCAGCCATGATTTACAACAGTATTTCAGTGAATCTAATCACAAGTGTGAATACTCCCCTCCTATCTGGCACACATCGTTGGCGTTCTAATTATTCACACATTTTGGCAAGCATTATGGTGTTCCCCTACCAAGCTCCTAATCCCTGCAGATCAGTTAAAATAAATGAAAGAGAGAATCAAAAGGCACTTAAAAATTCAACGGTTCTCTAAATGGGTTTGAACAGGCTCCAGATTATCAGTTGTTGCAGTTGACTAGCACTTAAAATTAGGCCCTCCCCTCCAACACACCTCACATTTCCCCTTCTCTTTTAAAGGAACTGTCTGCTAGTCCCATGCCTGGATGTAACAAAATGTCTAAATGAGTAAAAAAGGAAAATATATGCACATCACCTACATTCAGTATATACTGCAAATCGCCGAGGTTGGTAGTCTGAATGTGAAGCTATCAACTGAGGTGAGAACAGATCCCAGCATGGAAAACAATCACAGAACACACTAAATTGGGATAGTGTGGTAAACCCCAAGCCTTCCTTTGGTTATTTCTGCGTGGCAGAAATATCCCAACACCATAGAGTGAGCCGCTGTCTTACACAAGCCATGTAACGTTGAGCTCCGTCCCATTTCAGTCATTAAAAACGTGCACTCCTTCATGCCTATGAAATACCTGCAGGAGAGCCCTCCTCCGTGTGTTACCCTGTCAGGCACTTCACTCTGTCCATGCAGACATTTCCTAGCTCTCTTCAAAGGCACCCGAATGCTGCTCCCAGTCCTTCCCTCTGGCCAGGCTCTCCCCTCCCAGGAAATCCACTTTGGCACAGGCGCCCCAGCCCTGAGTTCCCTCCAGCCCCTGGAGCCAGCGCTACCCCTCGCCCTCACCCTCCTCCCTGCATACAATTTTCTGCTCCAGCTGCTCTCCGTGACCCAGTAAGCAGAGCTGGGAATAAACTCTAACCTCTCCACTTCAGGTAGTTTAGCATTTGGGTCTCAGAGCCAGCTTTCTGCTGGACCCTCCGTCACTCACACACACCCACGGCCACACACTGTCACACTTTCATATTCCACCGAGTTGTTTCTCAGCCAGGTATTTATGAGAGAAGAGGCTGCTTTAGACTGCACAGTTCTTTACCTTCTCCTTTACTCGCTCCCAGGTGCCTTGTATAACTGTGATGCTTTTGTTACCAGCTCGGCATCCTCCCAACACAAACAGCACCCACACACGGCTGTTTATTAAAGACTCCGACCACTGACGTACCTCTGTGTTCAGGGGAAACACCAAAGGAGTCAAAATGTTGATGTTTCACACGTATGAAATAACACAGGACAGGGCAGCACCTCGAAATGACTCGTTTTTAGGTGTCACCATGGAAACGGGCCAAGATAAATCGCCACATTACAAACACCAAGGGGCCTGGAGTGACTCCTGGGAAAATGCAGAGCTAAAAGGAAAGGGGGAATGCTAATAAACACATATGTGAAGAGTCTAATAAAAAGTTGATGTTTTCATGCTTATGTGTAGTTGGCAACAAGGAAAGGCTAATTTCTTATTTGGTGTAAATCAATATAGCATCATTAGGCTCATCAGGATTGTGCAGATTTACACAGAATGAAGATCCCTATCGTGGTGTTCTCCACTTCCACTTGTTAGGAGAGAGCTGGTCACGCATCAGTCACACAGCAGTTCGAGTTCACTGGGAGCTGCGAGCCTGTTCTAGAGCACAGGGAAGAAGGAAAGCAGGAAAAATGGAAAGATAAAGTGGTGGAGAGGGGAAATGTGAGTGAATGACTGACGTGAGTGTCTGAGGGCTGCTCCCATGTGCACAATCTCCTCGGAGCTCTCCTAAGACAGCCCAGTCTGGCAGGTCTAGTTGAACACATCCACTCAATGAAAACAGTTACTCACAAAAATGTCACTTTCTTGAACACTGAATCCTTTGAAATCAGACAGTAAAGGCATTAACATGTCCATACATATTTACAGGTAACTTAATTATGAGGTCAAATACTGCTGGCTATGTCTGTCAACTTCCATGTACATATTTTGATTAATCAACTATTCCCTATTTTTATTTTTAACATTATTGTTTAATGCTCATCAGAGGTCCATTGTCTTAGGCTCAACAGAGCCAGAGCATTAAAGCAGAAGCTTTAGGCACTGCAGACTTTGTTCATAAGGGCCTCAGTGATATATATGGGTTTTACGAATTCTCCACCCCATTCCCAAGGCTGTAGCACATCCTTGCAGCCTCTGGGCTGACCTTGACGAGAAGAAGAGCCAGGAAGTGACGTGGGGACAACAAGGAACAAGTGGCAATAGTTAGAGGGAAACCACACGGAGGAAGGAGGGAGCAAGTTCCCACTATTGGTACCTAAAGACTCCATCTCTGTGGTCTTACTGAAATACGCTGAAAGCAGAGTGAATTTGGGAAAAATATCGTTTCTTTTTCTCTGGTCTTCAAATGACATTATTTTCCTCTTGCATAAGGCCAGCAACGCCCCTGAAGCTGGTGTGCATTCCACATTGTGCACACGGGTTAATCCAAAGGCATGGGGCTGTGTGTCCCAGGTCTGGTATGAATTACTGCAGAACAACATTCCTCGTTTATGAGCACAGTCAAAACATTAAGGAGATTTAAATTTTCTTTTTAACATGCACCCAACTTCAGTAGACCCCCTCATAAACTTGTTTTGGAATGATTTTTTGATTGTTAGCAACAGAACAAAGTTATCTAGAATATGTCTGTATTAAGATTGAACCTCAATAGATTTTTAGATAAGACAGATTAAAGACTTGTATTTCTATGGCAGCTCAAAGTGTTTCACAAATATTGATGAATTAAAGCCTCCTGACAGACTTCCAAGCAGGACAATGTTAACATCCCCTATTTACAGATGGAACTGTAAACTCTGTCAGGAGATATTCAGAGATTAAATTATTTGCTTAGGGTCAGAAAGTCACCAACAGCCCTCTGGAGTCACACGCTGCTCCCTCGCCAAAACACACCGGTCACATCAGGCGTGATCAGCCACAGGCACAAACATCCAGAAACCCAGACTCCCCTCCATGGCAGAACCAGGGTATTTACAGGCTACAAAAATGTAAGTTCTGCCCTTGCTTTTCCTCATTACATCCTATTTTGTCTGCAAACAAGAATAAAAAGTAAACAAGAACAACAATCGAATAAATAAATTCCTAATTCTGGCCTGCTGAATGGCAGTTGGGTTTATTTGCAACCTCTGTGCTGGCATCAGCAGCAGCCCACGATCTGCCCTTCGATAGGATAAATGGATGTAAACTGGAAAAGTCTATAGCTCATAACAGATAACGGCTTGTACCTTTAGTGTCTTAAAGCTCGGCACCTTTATGTCATAAATGATTCCTTGTCTAGCAATAATGGTGTGTAACATGCTCTCAGGGAGAAAAAGGAGGAGAAGAGGAAGGAAATAAACCACGGTGCCATTTGACTAAAAATGCAGAAGTATTCACTGGATGTGCTGCAGTGTCCAGCGGGTCTGAGCCCTTCTGGGGTCGCCCTCAGATCTGGGACCTCCCTCGGTAGCTGGCAAACAACAAACAAAACCCTATCACTGGGCAGGACACGGGGCATTTCCAGCACATGCGTGGCTCTTGGCCCATCTGTGTTTGCTTTGCCACGGCTTTGGTTACCTGTGCACATCCTGAGGTGCTCTCACCACTCTCCCCTGCTCTGTGCCTCAAACTGACAAAGGACAGTAAACCAGAGAGAAATGAACTCTGATCACGGCAAAAGCTGCGCAAGAACCTTACACAACACACCTAAGCATAAACTTAAAAGTGACTGGTGTGAATCCTGCCCGGGTATAAGCTGAAACCACAGGGGGAAACCAGGCATCTGGGCCCCATGCAGTGTGAATCCATGTGCGTGTGTTATTCCAGGCAATCCCTACACTTCGAGATCTGACAGGAAACTCAGGGCAACGCACGTGCTCTGCGTGGCAGTAACGGAACAGATCGAGAAAGTAAAACCCCAGGAAGTTCTTCCAGACAAAACTCGGGAGAGAGCCTGGCATATGCATTTCCTTGATGTTTCCTACAGATTGCAGAACTCAAACTGAAGCTGCCTTGGCTTCCACATACCTGGGGCAGCGCCCAGAACCAGGTTCCAATGCTCTCCTCTGGTCTGTTTGGGGACAATTACTCTCTAACTTTGTGTTGCCAGGGCAAAGCCTCAGAACCTTCCCACTGCAGCTCCTGGGCCTCTCCTGGAATCACAGAACCATAGAATGGTTTATATTGGAAGGGACCTTAAAGCCATCAAGTTCCAACCCCCTTCCACTAGACCAGGTTGCTCCAAGCCCATCCAACCTGGCCTTGAACATTTCCAGGGAGGAGGCAGAGTTTTGTGAAGGATCCTCAGACAAGGAATCCCTTCTTCTGTCACACTGTGCTCAACAGATGGGCTTGATTACAGACATAGCTGCACTTTTGGACTGAAGTTACAGGTTTAAAACACTGCTTGCCTTTCATTCTATGTGGTATTTTCTTCTCTTCTTTTTTAACTTAGCAAATGCCATGGTGCACTCTCATTTTTGATTTTAATAGCTAAAGATATGCACGCAAAAAGCATCCTAATTACTGCTTTCCTGGCAGACGCAGCCATTTCCTTGGGTTTTTATTGCCATTAGTTTTCCTCACCGATTTATCCTTAGCTACTCTCTTTGCATCTCCCTCGCCTCCCCTGAGCCCTTTCCTCCTCGCTTCTCAAGACTTGTCAGCACGCCTCCGATCCCCAGGAGAGATTGAAGGCCTTGTAAAACCCACTGCGCAAACAAGCATTCCTGTTCATTTATCACATTTAGCATGCGCACTTCCACACTCATCAAAACCAAGCCTGAGCTCGCTAAGTCATTTCCCTCTCCCAATTACAAATTAGTCCATTAGGCTGTCTGCAGTAGGCCCTCTGTTGCATCTTGGTAATGGCTTCTGAGATTTCCATCATAATCGTAATGGCTCCCTGTGCAGCCATGAGGGCAGATGGAGGCCGCTCGTGGGTAATGAGGTATCACACTACCAAAGGGCACAGCTCTGGGCTCATTATTTAGTCTTGGCTGTTTTGTGAAAACAACAACAAAGGTAAAATGCTGAAGGGAACACTTTAGCATATTAAATTAACACTTCTTGAAATTTCTCTCTGTAAACATGCCATATTTTTTCTTTATGAAACATCCCATGTGTCTGAGTGTGCGACGTGAGCGAAGAGGGAGGAGGGAGAAGGGACCAGAGCTGGCGTGTGCTGCCACATCGTCCCCGTAGGCAGAGCCTCTCCCGAGCTGGGGGAACGCCAGGACAGCCCCCAGGAGCTCGGCGTGGCCCTTCCCCGCGGTCCAGCCTGGGTGCTCACACGGGAGCTGCTGAGCACCAACCTGCCCAGCTCACCTGAGCTGTCCCCCAAAGCCACATCTCGGCCGGGCGGGTCTGGGGAGGTGACCTGGGTGGCCGGGCTGGGGCCAGCTGCTGCTGCTGGGCTCGGCACCGTGGCTCCTGCCACAACAGCAGCCAAGGCTGGATAACGTGGGGCTCACCCAAAGCTGTGACCATCCCTGATGGAGCAGCACCCTAAAAAAAGCAGAGAGTGAAGCCCTGGGCCCCGGCACCACGGCCCTGCTCACACCGCAGCAGCGAGGGACCGGGGCCTGGCAGGAGGCTCATTTCAAAGAGAGAGGTAATGTTTAAGACAAGCAGGTTAAAATCAATATCAATTAGACACTCTCTGAACACTGCTGCTCTCTTCAGATTTTGTCTGTTGGATGTGAGCTGTTGCTAATTTGACTTTGTTCCCAGCGGCACAGTAGTGTTCAAGGTACCAAATCCTACTGCGGGGTTGAAGTTAGGGACAGCTAAGACCAAGGCTTTGCCTTCTCGCTGGAGCTGGCCTTAATTTGTTTCCCATGTGATTTTTTTCTTACCCATCTGAGATCAGGAGATTATAAATATGCAATGGTAAGGCCAGAGGTAGAGCTTAATGTGGTTGGGAGAGGAGATGAGGAACAGGAGCAGGGAAGGGACAGGAAGTTTCTGTCCCGCTCCCTCACACAACTTCAACACCATTACAAGAGCAAACCTGTAGGAGAAGGAAAATGTCATAAATGTGGTCTGGCACCACATGGAATTTGCCTAAATGTCAGCCAACCACATCCCGGGCAGGGGCAGGTCAGTCCGTGCAGGGAGGGAATTTTGCACACCTGCTGTCTTTCGCAGGATGAATCCTCGCCTGTGACTGCCGGGCTGGAGGTGCAGCTCCCATTGGGGGAGGCAGGAGCCACCAAAACATTTCGAGACACCTTCCACAAGTCACTGAGCAGCAGCTCCTGTGCCCCCTTCTGAAGTGCTGGTGGCAGCAGCCATGCTGTCTATGCCAAAACACACTTCTGGATGTTGGATAGCGAGTGAATACAGAAAACCATGTTTCACATGTGAAATACTGCTTGGATAGGAGAAAGAAAGCAAGGCAGAACAGTGATTCTGTGAGATAAGAGGAGTGCAAATCCAAAGTTAGCAGGCGGATTGCCATCCAACTCTGCTTTGGTGAGCAGTAAAACACAAATTTATGAGCTGGGTTTTGTTAAAGTCGGATATGGATTTTTGAAAATGAAAAGGATGGATGGGAGGACGGCAGTGAGACATTTAATCAATGTCATAAAAATGTAACATTCATTGGTCTCCTAAAATGAAATTAATAATCTGTGTAGAAGTATCATTAGGAGATAAGTGACATTTTTAGGCTTTGATTTGTAACTTGTAACAAATCTTACTTCCACATATTTCAAACATTCTTAGTGATATCCATCTTTATTAAAACATACCAAAACCTTTTCACCTCAGCTAGAGTGGCCCATCAAGCATTTTTTCCCCAGCATAATATCCTTAAGTAAAAAGACACATTATCAGGCACAGACTTCGCAGTAATGAAGGCAGGAAGAGACATGCTCCGTACCATATTCAAATTAAATCAGGGATTTCAATACTCCCTGATTATCAGGGAGTCTTGTCTTTCACTAATAAATTTCTCCTTCATCCCAGGCAGAGGCTTTCTAAGCTCCCTCTGAACTGATCAGACATCTCATTGTGTGCAGGAGGGCGAGGATAAGGTGTGTGCATGGGGGGAGCAGGAGCGTGGGGCAGGGGGATACAAAATTAGGGAAGTCTGCTCCATAAATGACTGGAGATACCACATGGAAAGGCAGCCTTACAGGAACACAGACCTGATTCACATGGCTGCTGAATTTAGAAGGATTTGGGAGAAGGGGTAGCTAATATACAGAGGTTTATTCTCCTTACTTTTAACATCAAGGCATTTTGCAGCCAAGCATTTCCATACATTTTAATGGAGCTACCTTTGATTTGCTCCAGGTAAGTGAGGTGAGAAGCTGGAGTCCAGGGCATGGGTTATTAGTACAGACCATCTCTCAGACACAGGGGGAGGTGACACCCTTGCTCTGCCCTCTCCCCTTCCCATGCCTTTTTAAAAGGGCACCAAGAAAATTTATTTTTTTTTAGGTTAGCAACAGAATCACAATCAAGTTGTGCAACCAGGAGAGTTTGCATCTTTTCTTCACGGGCCCCTGTCAAGCATATTCTAATTAAGCTGTTTCTGTTTTCATTGTGGACCAAGAGGAGGGTGACGGCAGGGAAAAGTTGGCGAGAGTTATCACCGCAGACGTTCAGGAGTTACAGAGATAAAGGACAAGCCCCTTGTTGTGGCTGTGACAACAACAACAGAGAGAGTCCCTGCTGGGGGCCACGTGCTGGAGCCTGGCACATTGTCCTTGCCTCAAAGAGAATACAGGATGAACGGGAAAGGGAGATAAAGGAAGGATCACAGTCCTACCTACACGCGGAAACTGTGGCGTGGAGAGATGCAATTCTTTGCCCAATACCACAAAGCTGCTCTACATCAAAATCAAGTGGTGCACCTAATTCTCCAAAGTCCCAGTTAAGTGCCTTAATCAAAAACTGCTTCAGGGCCTAGAGAGAATTGTCCTGTATATTAATTATCCTTTACATTTGAAGAGTCGCTAGGAAAGTGTTCTTGTTTTTACTCCTAGGCCAACTTCCAAAGGGTCCCACTTAATAAAACATTCAAAATTTCACTAGGGATTTCTGGCCAATTTTGTTACCACCTTTGATTCTATTTGTGTTCTCCCATAATTGCTCTAGCTCGTGAGAAAAGGACGTTTCTTTTATTTATACAGTGACTCTGTACAGATTTAGTATCCATGTCTCAGGGAATTTGGTGACACTATTACACTGTACCCATGTCCTGCTCTCACCAGCCCCATTCAGACTCAAACTGCCAACTTAAAATAAAATAATCTGATCACAAATGTGATCGGATAACAAACAGGAACCATCTGACCATTCCCAAATATTAAGAGGATATTATTACACATCTCCAAGGACTTTGGGCTCCCTAGTTTTACTAAGAATGGCCCAGGCTGCAGATCTGCAGGCTTGACCCTGTGCAGGGCCGGGAGCTGGACTGCAGTGACCTCCTTCCAGCTCTGGATATTCTCTGGTTCTATGATTAGGAATTATTCTGCTCACAGGAGAAAACTCTACAGAGCAGTACACATGGACATGTCTGTAACAATCACCCTCACACCTCCCCCCTAGAAAGCCTCAGACTGTCCCTTGCCTCCACAGCTTCTGCGCGGGCTCACCTGGCCACGCCAGGAATGTCACAGAGTGCAAACACCAACTCCAGAATGTCACAAAGGGCAGGCAGCTGCCCTGGCTCCTTCCCCACCTCTGAAGTTCCCCTATTGACAGGTACTGAATACAATGACTTGCTAATTCCCACTATATCCCTTTATTGTAATTTTTGCCTACCTTGCTTTTCACTGAAATTATTTACTGAAAGAAAAATACAAAGGCCCCTCCCTTTGTGAAGGTTAGGTCTTTGCTCAAGCCCACAGATTTTAACCTCATAAATATTCCCAGCTATAAGATCTTATTAAGAAGGTATGTCTCCCAAGAGCATAAAACCATCAAGCTGTAAATTTTATTTAATTTCCCATGAGATTTCCTAGCCTCATACATATAATTAGAGTGCAGTATAGAGCACTTTTTGTGTTTTGTCAATAAATCACTAGGGAACAATCAACGTTTAAGAGGACAAGCTTTAATGATTTTTCAGACCCCTAAGCAATCATGCCTGCTACAGTGGCAAGCTGGTCTTTAACTTTCTCTAACTAGGATTGTGGACTGTAATGTTAGAGAAGGTCCCAAACACTTAATCCTATTAGACTCCGCAGCCCAGACAATCATAGCTTATACCCCGGGGACATATTGATTTTGATTTGGTTGACAGATAAGACCAGCCAAGCTACTGTAGGCTATGCTTTATTAAGTGTTTACAAATTAAATATCTTAAGGTCTGTAACAAGCACAACTCCGCGGCACAGGCAGCTGCAGGTTGGCAATTACCTGTGCAGCTGGACAGAGGAGGAGTCTCCATCAATCACCCAGAGCACATCTGGCAGCATCAGGAGCGTGGCGTGGTCCAGAGGCTCCTCGCCCAGCAGGACACACGGAGCTCTGATCTCCGTTGCAGCACGGCCTCCAGGGAACCCAGATCTTCCTGCAGCACTTTGGTTTGTGGCAAAGTGTCTCAGGAATGCCTCTGTCAGGAGGAGCTCATCAGGGCGTGTGTCACTGTTGGGCCATGACACAAGCTCTGTCATATTTTTAAAAAGCCACCACTCACCTCGCTTGTTTTGCCCTCTGTGTGCTTTATCCTAACTCACAAACTGAGCATCATTTCGTGCTGCTGCCACAGCCTGCGTTTCCTCTGTCTCACTCAGCCTACCTGGCTTCTCTGGGAAGCTCCCCCTGCACAGCACAGACAGACACAAACCATTCCAAGTCTCTGACTTTTGGAAAGGCAATCCTGTTTTGTGTTACAAAAAAAAAAAAAAAAGATATTGTAGATGATTTAGAGAAAAAAAATGCATACAATCAAATTCTTTCTTGCATGCAAACCATAAAATAACTTTTACACCCGGGAGAGCTGAATGAGTATATTTCTGATTTGGCATTATTTTACCCTTGACTTTGCACTGATGTCAATGACAGAAGGAGAAAAATAACTGCAGAGAATTGGATGCAAAGAATTCATAAATTTCTTGAAAGGAAATATCCGAAAAAGAGAAATTGCCTTCCCCAACTCCACGGTGCCTGGCAGTACACAGAACTCCTTGGGTCAACAGCCAGGACGGCGTTTGTGTCCCCTGAATTACCCTTGTGATCTCAAGTGGAAAGCAGCTTATAGGCACTGAATGCACATTAAACACTTGAGCTTTTCGTCGTATAATTTGATAATCACACCAACTACACTATCAGGCAAGAGTCTCCCAAGTACTTTAAATATGTTAATGAAGCAAGATTTTATCTATAGTCTTATACAGCTTGCACAAATCTATAAATAGGCTTATCTCAGGGTTATTGCTGTTATAAATTAATTATGGAAATGTCAACCAAATCAGGTACATGCCAGAGGAGTAATGGGGAGAGCAGTGATTTGCAACAGAAGATTCAGATACTGGGTGACCTGCATGGAGGGTTCACAGCCCCTGGCAGCAGTCCACGGGCTTCGGGGGAATTTAACCTTGAAGAATACACTTAAAATTGGTTTTCATATGAGTAATTGACAGTGGCTGGAGAAGTGGACTGAATTAGGGAAGAGTTATTGCACTGTTTTCTGGTAGCATCTCATTCCTTAAGCCACAATTGTTTCTTTTTAGGCACTGGGAGCTGCTGAATAAAGGGGTTGGGGTTTCGGAGGGAGGAAAGGTGAGGGAATGGAGATGAGGGGCCTTGGTGTAAATTCCTCCATTTACTGAACTATGCCAAAGCCATGTCTAGGAATATACAATTATTTAAAAGGAAAATCCCAAGAAAATAAAAATCACTCTTTTCCCACTTAGACTTGAACATCTATTTGTTTTAAGGACAACACCAAAAGTCTGTGACTCTTGAATATTACAAGAAATTTCAAATGTGCATCTGACCCAAAAGGCACTCTAAGAAGGATAAAAGATCTCTCAGAGCACAACAGCTACTTAGGTCCTAAATGTCATATTCCTTCTCCTATTTATTCTTTATACAGAGACATGACCTGTGAAGCCCAGCTCTGGGTAAGTACCCTCACTACATCAGCTGCTTCACACCCTGAACAAAAAGGTCACACACGCCCCAAACATCTAGAATACAAAAAGGAAACATTCTTTATTTTCCATAGTTAATGCCTATTATCCTTTTATTTAATCAGAAGACAGTCTTAGAATATAACTATTTTTTTTAATTTCAGCTTATCATTATTGTAATAGGCCGATACCATTGTTGAGGCACCGATAAAGAAAAAACCAGGACATTAGTGACTGAAATACCACATTATAATGTGCCAGCAGTGCAGAAGTTGAAGCATGTTAAAAGCCTGTGTATATGGTCTCAGTTCAGAAAGCTCAATGCAAAGAGCTGTTGATCACATACAGCCTTAAAACAAAAACAAAAAAAAAGGAAAAAAGAAAACACCGTTTTGATTAGTATTGGCAGTGTTTGAGTGTCCAGTCCTGTTCTGCTACAGCCACTCTGAAGTTCCTACATAACTCATCCCAAAGAGCTTGCAAAACCCAGAACGTCCTTCACTAGGAGCTGGGATGTTATTCTGTGCAGCAGAATTCTGTCTCCCAGCTAGGACCCACTTCTGTGTGACTGAAACACAGATAAATGGGGGAAAGAGGCTGCTTGTAGAGTATCAGCTGATCTCAGGGTAATTGTAGACACTTTATTCTTCTGGCTGCATCAACATATATGGATTAAAATGCTTTCTATTGCTGCTAGGACCTGGTGCTCCAGCTGGTCAAGTACAGATCTGACTGTAATGGTCTGGGGGCTCAGTATTACAGATCTCAGTCCTGAAACGTGAGCTACAGAGAGAGGCCTGTGCAGTGGTCACCAGATCCACCCTTGGCCAGGTGGGTTTGTGTCTCACACCTGCAGCTCACCTCAGACACCTGGGACCAACCAGAGTCCCAGACTGCGAGACTCCAGATGCTCCACAGAAGTTACCAAATTGCTACAGGATTGACCTCTCTCAGCTGGAGGAAAACACTACCAAGCAGGCAGAGTCTCCCTCAACATTAGTACTTAGTGAGAGTGTCTGGGAGAAGAGGACTGAGATTCCCTAGGTAACACCCACAGTTCAAAGGGGGAAAACAAAATGTCCAAAAACCTGATTATCTCCAAGCAAAATACCCTGGGTTTTCCTCCTCTTATCTCTAATGAAGACATGGATGCTAAGGCATGGAAGAAAGAAGGTGAATGAGGTAAGGACCATCCCACAGGCCATGAGGCAGAAAGAATAAAGTCACCAACAAGCCATTTATGGCCTGTTCCCATTGGGGTGGCTTTCTTCCGAGTGCCACAGGAGCAGCATAGCCCCTGTACTCAGTTTAAACACAGATTCAGCCTGGGGACTCTGGTGGAAACAACATTTAAATGGTGCTTAGACTCCCTGTGGGCTCTCAGCGCTGAAAGAGCTTCAACCATCCCCCAGTCCCGCCCTCGGAAGACAAAAGCTCCATACTTTGGTTTAAATGCTACAACTGGGGCAGCTCCACAAGAGCAGGGAACATGTGAAATTCTGCTCTGCAGCATCTGCTACCGGTCCTTTCCATTAAAATTAAAAGCTGTATTACAGACATTAAAGTCATATCTTCTAGCTGCTTAATAGGTAGGTAATGGACTCAAATTCTCAGTGAAAAAGTCACAGCGTGAGGCAATTTTCGACAGATGAAGCTTGGTTTTAAGGATCTTGATAAAATGCTTAATATTTCCTGAAAAGTAACTTCAAGATTTATAAATACACCTACTCATTTCACTGCAATGGGGCGTTGCACACCATCACCCCAATCAAAACCAAATAAAACCTGCAAAAAAACTTGTGTGGTTCCTCCAGTGCCTCCAGGCTGCGATGCTTGAGATAAAGCAAGTGACCTCTGGTGACCTTGTCCTGACTGGTGTTTTACACAGCAGATGGTCAACCTTCCACTCAACCTCTACATATTTCTTTTTCCTTGGAGCCCACAAATCTTTAAATAAAACCCCAAAATATTTGTGTGCTTCCCAAGAGCATCACACACGTGGCTCTCCAATGCAGTTCCAATTCCTGGCAGTGCCCCAGGACTTGTGGATGACAGCACGAGAGGCAGCATCAGACCGTGCTGTGCTCACTTTCCATCACCACGGATTTGTGGTGCAGGTTCCAGCTGTAGCTGTCCTGGCAGCCGCGGGGCCGGGCTCTTATGGAAAGCATTTGGAGACTAGAGGGTGATGCAGGATCCAGTGAGTCTGGAAGTACTGGTCAAATATCACCTCATACTCATGATCTCCCCATTTACTGCCCCTAAAATTTTAACTAGGCTGGGCTGGGCAGCCAGACTCGTGCAGATGCTGCCTGGGGACTGATGGTGCTCCATTCTCAATGACCTGGTCACAGCTACTGCTCATAAACAGCCCAGGGAGTGACTGCAGCTCCGGGGCCAGGCCATTAGGGCTTATCCAAAACAGGCTAATGAGGACTCTGCTTACATCCTGGAATTCATAAAACTTTTGAAAGTGTTATACTGGCCTTATAAAAGTGGAATGTGTGTGTAGTATATTCTAAAAATGTCTAAATGTTCAGTATTTCACATGAGGCTGTGGAAAAAGCGTCTTCCCCCCTCTGTTCTGGCATCAAGCACTGTTCATGGATGATGGGAGGCAGAGGAACACAGGCCATCAGAACAAGGGATCAGCCTGAGGTTGGGAAGAATAAACTTAATTACAACAAATCCCATGAGCAGCACAAGCCTTACACCCAGCAGAGTGGAGGAAACCAGAGCTTCATTCATGATACCCAGGTGCTTCCAGGGCCTGATCCAAACCCGCTGAAAAGAAAGGTTTCACTGGGCTTTGGATCACGTTTGGAGCATGTACAAGTAGGGTTATGCTGTTTGGGGACATAATGAGTAATTCCCATTGCCACTGACAAAGCATCCTCTTCAAACTGGGGCCTGAATGAACAGTGGTCAAAGACTTCTGAAAAGCAAAGGAGTTTTCCATATCTTAAAGTAAGGGAGGATCACATGGACGTTTATCCAAACTAGGAAAGGGATTAAATCTCTTTTATTCTTCTCAGAAAATTACAGGTGAAATGTATTTCCCTTACGGCTCTGGACTAGCAAGAAAAATGCAATGAATAAACATGAAATGTGGAAGGAGGGGAGAACCCATGCTATTGCACCACAGTAAATGAGGTGACTTAAACCTGGTATTTTCCATTAAAAACACACTTCTACCATCTCTGAAAAACACAGCTCACTGTCATTTAGACCTCACCAGCAGTTCTAAAGGAATGTAGAATTTTCTGCCGTGAAATTCAATAAGGACTGTCCTGAGCCAGAAGAAGAGTCCAAGGATGAAGAGGCCGAGTTCAGCCAGCCTGCCTTCCAGCCTGTCCTGAGGATGCACTGTCTCTAGGCACATGGAGAATGGCAGAAGGTCCATCTGACACTCAACAGGTTCCTAAAGCCATTTTATTCCCTTTATTCCCCCAAAGCCACAGCCAGTGCTGTGCAGCAACTGGCCAACCATGCTCTAATTAAGCAATGGTAGTTTCAGCACAGGCTGTTTCCTGGGGATTAATGACCAGCACAGAGGCAGTTGATGATCTGAGGCCCATTAAAGGCAGTTAGCCATTAATCCCCAGCTAGAGCCTGCATCCGAGTCATTACAGATATTATTAGACTGGGGGACAGGCTTCTTGTGTTGGATGCATGTTACTGGTTTGAGCACCTGATGTGGTTGTTATAAGCTGGAGCAAAGGAGGAAGCAACATTTCTGATAATGAAGGTTTAAGCCTCAGAACACCAAACTTCCTCCCCGAGTTCAGATAAGCTCCCTAATCTCTCTGCAACTAAATTACACTAACTTGAAAGGGAAAAAAAAGGATTACCTATTTACAAGAGATACAAATAAATAATCAGAAATATAAGCTTCCACTTGTCAGAGCATCACACTACCAACCTCACACTTTGTTCCAGAAATGATTAAAAAGACCAGAAAAAAAAAGACAAAAAGATGAGAAGAAGAAGGAATGGCTAAAGGCCAGTAACACAGGGCAAGGTGCAGAGCAGTTCCTGAGCATTGTTACCCTCTGTGCCACACAAACAGAGCAGCTGAGGCTGTTCTCTCAGTGCTGGTGAGGCAGAATCAGCCTGGAGAGCACCTGGAAGAGCAGTGGATCCAGGGATGCTCCAGGAAGCAGTGCCTGTCACCCAGCACTTGGCAGCACACATGGGATATTCCGGCTTTATGGCCCCTTTGCTGCTGAAGATCTCCTCTGTGGAAAGAGGAGCTAATGAGTGCCAGGTGGTTTATGATCACTACAGGTTTTGGGGCACCTTCAGTGAGGAACATCAAGGGCAGTGGCAGGTTCCAGCTAACCTGTCTGGCTGTGTGAAGTTATTCTTGGTTCCACTGCTGCTAATGCACGACAGACACAGCCCCTCCATGCTCTAAACCAGATCCTGCTGCTGCTGCCTGTTAACATCCTCTGCATATGTGACACTGGAGGAGGCTGTCACTCCTTTGTCACTCACTGCCTTTCCTTGGCACTGGAGAATATATTCTGTTCTGTTAAAATCCTAACAACAATCCAGGTTACACATTCTCCAGGCAACCCTGGCAGCTAAGTGGACCAGACAGAGCTGGAGGAGAAGGAAGAACGAGCAACCATTTTATGTCTTTGAGCATGTGTAATAAAAATATCTATTAACTCCAGCACGCAGGTCAGATTTCCTTTAATTACAATATTGGAAAGAGGAACACCTGAAAGAGCAGTGTCACACACGAGATCAGGCTCCCCCTGCACGGGGAGTGTGAGGTACTATTGATTAATGCACTGCTGCAGATGGAGGGACTGTTCTGATCCATTTGGCCAAATCAGTGCAGGAGCAGGTAATAAGTTGCACAGGTATAAATTGCCCCCAGCACTCTGGTGTGCAGACAGGTTCACCTCACAAAAGAATACTCACAGCAGTAAAAAAAAAAAAAAAAAAANAAAAAAAAAAAAAAAAAAAAAAAAAAAAAAAAAAAAAAAAAAAAAAAATCCAATTAGTGTCTAAAAATCCCAAGACATGATACTACTTGGGGAAAGGAAAAAAAGAAGAGGGGGAAAAAATCCCCTCTAAGGCTTGATACCTTGACAACCAACAGGTAATATTTTGCTTTTATTGTCTACAAAGTAATGAGAAAGTGAGAAGAGCTGTGAGTGTGGGTGTCTGAGTGAGCAGCTTCAGCGCAGCACTGAGCACTGCAGGGTGCAGCAGGACCGACACCTCCTCACTTAAGGTCTCCCAGTGCTTGGTAACTGCAGTGGCAGCACAGATGCCAACCACTGCCAGCTCTCCCTGGGCAAGGTCCGTCCCCAGTGAGCTGGTTCCCCTGCCCAGCACCACAGCTGGTGCTTCAGGGTAGACAAAAATCCTACACACAGCTCCTACCACAGCAGAGCAGCCGCAGAGCTCCCGTGAGAATTTCCTCCCAGACCCTCTGAAGAACACTTTTTTCCCAGTTCATTATTCATCTTCCATCTGTCATCTCCAGAAGAGCTGGGGTGTGCTGTGCTGGCTGCAGAACCATGATCTGCTTCTCCAAATGCTCGTGGCAGGTGATGGAGTTGTCCCACTGTGGTCCTTTTGGACTCACCTGGCAAGCTGCACCCGCAGGGTGACTTGGTGGATATGGGCATCTCTAGCACTTTTGGAGTCAGGCCCAACAGGGCTCATTATAGACCATTCCTTCCACACAATCAGATGTCAAGGTTTTTTTTTTAAAGTATCCTTGGCCTTTGCACGGCAGGTACAAAGCAGAGACTGCTTCCTCTCTGCTGGTCCCTGTGCCTCACATGGAACAGGGCTGTCAGGAGGAACGCAGCTCTGCTTGGATCTCTGCCCCTCAGGCTGCACTCCATCACCTTTTGTGTGACCTAAATAATGTGTTCTTCAGAGCCCTACAAGAGCTGCTGCCACACGCTCAGTACAGAGCAAAGTGGGGGGATTCCTGTTTTATTCCCTTTGAGTCTAACAGAGATCGAAGCTTTCAAGAGGAGGAGACCAAAAGGGAGACAGAAAGCAGAAAAGAGGAATTTTAAACCACCTTAGGAGATTTGGAAGTTGGCTTTTTTGTACATACCTCAAGCATAATTCACCTCAACTCCCTTCAGCTCATCAGCTGAACTGGAAGAGATTGACTCGACCCCATCAGGGGCTGCAGCTCCTCCCAAGGGACAGCTTCGATCTCTGCTCCAAGTGACAGGGACAGGACCCAGGGAAGGGCTGGAGCTGGGCCAGGGGAGGTTTAGGTTGGATCTCAGGGAAAGGTTCTTCCCCCAGAGGTGCTGGCACTGCCCAGGCTCCCCAGGGAATGGGCACGGCCCCGAGGCTGCCGGAGCTCCAGGAGCGTTTGGGCAGCGCTGCCAGGGATGCCCAGGGTGGGATTGTTGGGGTGTCTGTGCAGGGCCAGGGGCTGCACTGGATGATCCCTGGGGGTCCCTTCCCACTCGGGACATTTTGGGATTCTGTGAACTAAGGGCTAGGTCTGACACAAGTCCCTATTAATAGTGTCTAATCCCAGAGCATCTCATACACAAAAGCAAGCTCCAAAGTTTTTGCTTCTGCCTGCATTTTGGATAAGTCCAAACACACTGGCCAGCCACCTGGAGCACTGTGGGCTTCGCAAAACAAACACCTCCCATGAGATTTTTGCCCTCACTGTTTTAGCGCACAGGACAGAAGAAACCCCGGGACAGCTCTGTGCTCCCAGCTCCCTTTGCCGGAGGAAGCACCTTTGAACGAGAGTCGCCTTCTCCCTGCAAACAGAGGCCCTGGAGCAGAGCTCCTGGGGGCTGCAGGTGCCCCAGGGTGCCCGGGGTGCTCCATGTGTCACGGGAGCAGGCACAGGGCTGGGTCTGGGTGTATCCCAGGAGGCAGAGAGAGGCAGGGATGGCCTGACCCCACCAGGGCAAGGGAGGAGCACGTCCAGCACCTCACAGCCTCCGCAGGGCCTGCTGCCCACATCCACTGCGGGAAGGGTTTGGTTTCCAGGGCGAAACACCCTGGGGAAAGACTGCACACCCACCAGGGAAACAGCCTCCCTGGAAGACAACTGTCATTAGCAGCCGAGTTGCCTCACCTCTGCCCTTTGCAGGAGAGAAAGAAATTATCCCCAGGAGCACCTCGGCGGAGCGCAGCCTGTGGCACATTCCACCTCATGCGTATCTTGTTTATTCTAAGTGGAGCTACAAATCTGTCGAGTGAGCATTTTGTTTTGATTAAAAATTAATAGCTGCTTTTGACCCAGGTGGATTAATTTCACTTTCACTGAGTATCAAGTTAATTGACACAAACTACTGTCAGGTGAAAGAACCAATTAACAAACTGTGAGGAGGACTCCTCTCCCCCTCCCTCCTCCTCTCCCCCAAATGTTGTTTTGACTGAAGGTTTTTTTTAGCTTTTAATAGAAAAATTTTATCTCAGCAGAATGAGATTAATTACTTAACAAACAGAGGAACAAAAGGAATGGAGGGTGGGGTGCTCCCTCCCTCAGAGCCCAGATGCACCGGCAGGATGCTGCAGAGTGGGGCTGGAAAAGGAGCCCTGCTCCTGCCTCCAGCCTTGCTGGGGCTTGCTCTCACCAATTAACTGCCACTTCCAAGATTATCAGTCACTGGGGTGGGAGCATGGCTGTGGCTCACTGCAGTTTGGCAGAAATCCTTGGTGAGGTCCCCAGGACACGACAGCAAGGTCACTGGAACAGAGAGGGGCAGGATCCATCTGGAGCAGCGCGAGCCACACGAGCATCTCCCATTCTCAGGTTTTATGTTTAAATCAGGAGTTTTCTGCAGCAATGCATTATGGATAGGAGCATGCAGCAGCCTAGTAAAATCAAAGTAGCTCCTTATTTAATGTCTGTTAAATGTAAGCCAGGCCAGGCTCTGCTGGTTGGGCTTTAGGGATTGTGTTCCAGAGCCTGGAACAGGGAATGGCTGGCTGGCAGGCAGGGCTGGCAGAAGGGCTGGTGCTTGGCCAGTGTTTGGAGCAGCACACGTGACCCATGGCAGAGAACTGGACATGTGCTTCCAGTTTCCAGGCTGTCAGCACGGCTCTGAGGAACTCAGGGGTACATCTTCTATAAGCCAAGTGACTTAGGCTTCCAAGTATCACTTTCAAGCTGTCTTGTGCTAGAGAAGGTAAATCCCTGCAGGAAGGAGCAGGCACAAAAAGCATGTTGGGTATGCAACTCCATTAAAATCAAAACTAGTTGGGCTGCCTGATTTGCTTACGCCCTTCTAAAAATCCCCTAGGAAACTTATTTACATCTCCAGGCATCCAAATGCCATCCAAAAACCCTGTCCTTCAGAATTCACATGATTTGGACATCTAAACATTGTGTGTCTATTAAGAAAATTAAATATAGTCTCCTAGCTTGTCTGTCTGGGCTTTAAAATCCATTCCAAGCTGCTAATGCTGTGGCTTAAGTTTTATTATAGAAGTTGCTTAACTAGGCAAATATTTTCACTTATATATATTTTTCCTTTACTTACAGAACTCATAGCACTTCATTTATCCTCCTGAGACTGTTTGTTCAAATCATTCTTTTACATCCTTAGCCACTATTCTACCCCAGGGACCAGCTACAAGCTTTTCCCATTATTATTTTCTTATTCAAAGAAACAGCCAGAAAATGTATTAAGGGGGAGGAGAAGGAGAGAGGGAGAAAAGGAAGAAAAGAGAGGGAGAAAAGGAAAGAGAGAAAAGGAGAGAGAAGGAGAAAACAGGACAGATTTTGCCCAGCCCAGCCCAGCTGGCCTCCTCCTTCACTGGGACCTCATATTCTTTCTTGCACCTCTGAAAACCTTTCCCAAATGCTGTTTTCCCCACCTGGTAATGATGTGCACTACTGCAGAAGGGAGAAGCCCAGTTTTGGTCTCTGCAAAGGGAAAGCACCGACTGTGAGCTCCTCAGATACACAGCTCTTGAATTTATATACCAACACAATGAGAGGGCTAAAAGAAACATCTAAATAGAGGTGTGAAATACCTACAACAGAGACAGAAAGGGTTTGCAATAAGCTAAAATGGGAGCATGCAAAAGTTCCCCTGCCCAGAGGGGGCCTGGCCTTTTTGTAGCACCATCAATTCATTAGCAGAGCTGTGCCTGAAAACCCTGCCACTGCACCACGTGTGTCCACTCATTACCTGTGGGCCTCCAGTGATCATCTGCTGGTGAAGGACTACAAACATACCTGGCTGCTCTGACACACAGAGAACCAAGAGAAAATGAAGGGAGGAAATTGCAATTCAATTCAGTGCACATGGAGAATAAAGAGCCATCGTTTCATATGCACTGGCTTATCCTTCCCTTTGGTTTATGTTAAAAAATATACAGTATTAGCTGCCCTTTCCTCTGGGGAAATGAGCAGCATAGGTAATGGAAACCAATAAAGAACTGTCATGTGTTACTGCAATCCATCTACATTTAGGTGATTCCCGTTCTGTCCCACATCTGACCAAGGGGGAAAAGCAATTGTTCAAACGAAACCAGGTGACAAATCCTCCCCATCATTTCTCCCCTACACGTCTTCACAATCAGAACACTGAGCTGAAAAGCCACACAGATATCTCAGCATTAAGCATTTCAACACTCCTGGGAAAAGCTTAACATAAGGTAACAAACCCACAAAGGATCCCACGTTTCTGAGAGGACATCAGATGAGATCTGGCTGGCTACTGAATATGAAAAGATACACACAAAACCACCTGCAGATGAATTTGCCATAGCATAACCCTTCTTATGACAGACCATAGTGGTTACACTCCCATCACCTTCTTTCAGACTTTTAAACTACAAGTGATTCATGTTAGAATGTGCAGAAAGAGCTAAGATGCTGGATTTGTTAGGAGCAAGACCGGGAGAGATTTGCTCTGCCTGGGAGAAGTGCAGTTCATGAGATGGATTGCAGGTTTTACTTCCCTGCCCATCACAGCCTCTTCCCTGTTAACTGTCCTGACACCTGAGCAAGGGCACTGAGATAATTTTTTATCCCAGATATAAAAATGGGGTGAGAACAAACATGCTCAGGTTTTCAATCAGGTCTTAGCCAGGAAGTCTGGCAGTGTGACCTGAACTGTGACTGTCCAAGGGACACAGATGACACAGCCCTGGCAATTCAAATTTCAGGAGCCCCTCCACTGACTGCAAATTAAAGGAAAGGGTCAACTTCATTTAGCACTGACTTCTGTCTTCATTTCATGCTCAGAGGATGCACTCAGGCTAGAGCCTTAGCTGATGCAAATCAAGAAAGCTCAGTAGCAATCAGTGCTGGACTGATTTATAACAACTGCAAGTCTAGCCCCTTACAAGGTCAATATTAGCAAAAGAAAGAAGGGAATGTGATGGTACTTACTGTGGATTTTAAAGCAAGACACTCCACAGTGGGGGAAGGAGCATCTTACATGGGAATCTTTCATTAGGCTTTTATGGTGGTGGGAAATCACACACACTAGAATATGAATCTGTAACTAATTAAAGTAACTAATTAAAGAGCTCTTCAAAATGTGCTTTATCTTGAATTCCCTTTTTCCTGCTTCACTGTTTCATTGTTCTTCATGTCCTTAGAAATTTATCCAAGTCCTGTAGGCAGCAATCAGTTAAATCACCCTGTGGTGGTTTACTGCTCAGCATATTGCTGGGGCCTTCTCCTCTGTCTCTTACAAATGGGAATGAGGATTGCTGCACTTGTGAAAATGTGCTTAGGAGTTTTATTACACAGTGATTCCTGCAAAAAGGTGAAATGAAGTGTCTGTCACTACAACTGGTTCTCAACTGGTACTGAAATTAATTATTTCCACCCCTCTCAATTATTCGCCACCTTTACTGAAATCCAGAAAAGTGCAGTAGCTGGTCGTTATCTAAAAGAGAAAAAAAGCCTTTAACAACATCTACAGATAAGCGTGAATGCCTCCTGCTAGAGGAATCTCTTCCTAACTAGTTCTGATATTTCAGGTAAGTGGAATCACTTGTCTGATTAGCTGTGGCCTGGAATCGTTTTCTGCTGCTCAGTCCTGAGTAAGCAGTCACACGAAAAAGCCCTGAAGTTCTTAAATGAGAATCCCTAGGAAGCCTCCTTTGATTGATTTACTTCACTTGGATGGCAGAGGTAAAACTGCCTGGTGTGACCCAGAGGAACCAGTGACCATCCACAATCCCGACCTGCTGAGCTGCTGCCATGGTCAGATTCCAGCCCGGATGGCACAGGAAATATTCCTTCTACAGCACCCACCTGACACAGCCATCCAGGCACAAGTGTTCCAGAACACAGTTTAACTGAGGTGTGTGTGTGAAATGAGTTTCTTTGTTTCACAGCACAAGTTCTTGAGATGAGATTGAAGCCAACCCTTACTTTATGTGCGTTTTTGCTGGGTATGCAGACTACAGTTTACAGTGAGAGGAGATGTTTGAGATTAAAAGAACGTGGGAAACACAGAAATGACTGCAGCTTGTATTTTGCTTTTATGTTATATCCCAGCTTTTCAAATTAAAAACCAGACAAACAAAAAAGCCCCAATCACTACAACAGTTTTTTGCTATTCTTTTTGTAGTTATTGGCAGAGGCAAAAGTATGAGATCACACCTTTAAAATTGTTCTCCCTCACCTGGAAGCAGACTGGCACCTTTGCCATTTGAGAGATCCTCTTCCTGTTAATAAAAAGGCAATTTCTTTGGGTAACAAAGCCATGGACTTCTGGCAGTAAGCCAGGAAGCTTAAAGAGAAACCTTGAATTCTGCAAACATAATAGACAAGGGACTCAGCTTAAGAAAAGATTTCATCTATCAACTAACAAGAGGCTGGGGTCATGAAGTAGGGTATTCTTTATACTTGAGAGACCAAGCTAAAAGTCTTAAAAATGTACAAGGAAATGCTGGCTGGAATGTTCTCCCTGTGTAACAGGCTGAGCTTCCAGGAGGCTTATCATTCCTCCTGACAGTCTGACAGGACTGTGTAATACAGAAGTTTAGCAGTGTGGGCAGGTTAAATTATACTAGGCAGGAGAAATCATTTCAATGTGAATCGAAGCGTTTACTCTTGTCCACTTCCAGCTCCAGCTTGTTATTCTCTGCAGCCCACAGCTTCATGTTTTTAACAGGAAAGCTTCATTTTGAAGTGGATGTTATACAGGGGGTGCTTTGGTTCTAGGATTTGCTGTTTACTCACAAAACATCCTTAACACACCACTAAAGTGCGACTTGGTTCCTGCTCATGTGGTAATTTTCTACGTATATTTCTATGTATTATTCTAAGTATTCGATGTATTATTCTTTAATGTATTTAGCTGGCATGGCAAACATTGTGGTAAACAGATTATATATTGAGCAATGTGGTTACAGGAAGTTTTGACTAAACCTTAGTGAATTTCTATAGAGAAAATAGTCTTATGAATAAGAATGAACTTCCAGAAAAATGTGCCATTCCCCTGTGAAAAAGGGCAGAGTAAAGAGCATTTTCAGCTTCAGTCCTTCATTCCTACTGGAAAAATACCTAACCCTGCTCAGCTCGGCCCCCTCAGCCTATTTTCATGGAGTCACAGAGAACACTGATTTTTCTCCCTGTCTCAGAAGTCCAAGGCGTCGACTGCCCTGCTTTCCCAGAGTGATGCAGCCCACCCCCCAGCACAGCCCAAAGGACACACAGCCATTGTCCCTAAAGCTAGGAAGGAAACCAGTCCACAGAACACCTGTGTTTAAAGAAATGCCTAAAGAAATACTGCTGGACTTGTGTCCCTGGAGCACTGTGGCCATTCTGAGCTGTGAAGCACCAGCTGGAACCAGAGGCTCTTTAAGGTCCCTTCCAATCCAAACCATTCTGTTTTCCTCAGTGTCTGTAAAGTAGGGTGACCCCTACTCCCAGTGGAATTTTTTGTGTCATTAGCACTTTAGAATAAGTGGACACTAATTAATGATAAATTACAATAAAATTTATTCTGGATTACACACAGCATCTGCATTAGTAGCCAATGAGTCCATTCTGATTAATGTTACCACAGGAAGTAGCAGGGAGTGTGTAATGATTTGCTACAGCAGCTCACTGAAAGCTCTTAAGTCAGGTTTCCCATTAACAAAAACAAGCATTAAATTACTTAAAGACAATCATTAATTTAAATAAGTATTTTGTAACTGTACAGATAAATCAGGCACAGAAAATAAATGCAGAAAGTGTCCCAGTTGCCACATCATCTAAACCCCCAGGAATGCACAGTGCCAAGTGGTCACCTCTCATTTTCCTGCCCCAGGAGCTCCAGAGATCACATACTGGGCCAAGAATTGCAGATTCAGGCATCCCACTGTGGATTTTGAGGGGATGAATCCTAAACAGCACCAGTCTTACAGAGGCCTGTCAGACCCGTGGGCAGGGCAAGGCAGGAACCCCCTCCAGCCCTGGGACAGGCTCTGTGAGCAAACCTGACAGGTCCCACAGTGCAGTCTTTGCTTCAGAGAACACCTGTGGGGGTGAGAGCAAGCAGCACCAGAGGATCCTAAAGATCTCTGATAGCAGGGACCACTACTGGTCTTCAGAATGTCCTGGAGAACACACAACCTGTCCCCTTGGCACCCGGGGGCAGCGATGCACCAAGGCCCCCGGGTTCACAAGCAAAGCACGAATCACCATCAGGAGCCACTAAACTAAGAAATAAAACAAAGCAAAACCCTGAATGCTGAGCATGGGATCTGGGAGACTTGTATTTCCTGACATGAATATTTATTCATGGGGAAGAGGGTGGAACAAGATGATCTTTAATGTCCCTTCCAACCCAAACCATTCCCTATTCAAAGTTTTCATTTATTTGTATTTAATTCCCTCTTATTTTCACACAATCTCATTTATTTTCATCAAAGGATTTGGGAGTAAGGATGGTTTCTCTGTGTCTGTCTGCACTGGGCATAAGTCCACAGGAATCCAGCGTGGACGGGGTTTCTGAGGGCTGCTGCAAGAAACAGCAATACAAAAACAGTAGAACATTACTTGGATTTCAGGCTTCTGTTGCTGAATGTCTCCTGTCTTGAACCTTATGTTTACACTGAAATGGAGCCACAAACAAAGACCATGTAAGGAGTAAGGTCAGAGCTGCTGTTGCTCTTGGACCAGGAAAGAGAAACAGAAGCTCTGCAGTGATCCTGGGGAAGGCTGACGGGGCCGCTCTTCCATCGCATTTTTGGTAACTACCATCATCCAGCATGGTTGTGTTTTCCTGGGAGTACAAGATGCTATGGACTTCTGCCATGTTCAAAACACCTGCCCATCTATGGACTTCTGCCACATTCAAAACACCTGCCCATCCTTGTAGAGCCCCCTAAAACCGACCCCATCCAGCCCGCAGCCCTGCTGCCCTGCTGTGGGCGCTGGCACCATCGCAAAGTGACCCTGGGAGCGTCACCGAGAGCAGGGGCTGCACTGCAAGGGCTGGCAGCACTTCTGCCTCTTCAGCTCCGGGCAGGGGAGGGGCTGGCAGGGTTTTGCACGAGGCTCTCAGCTCCCAGGAGCAGGTAAACTGGGAAGCAGGATGGCCTCAGCAGGGCAGGAGTCTGAGGTGATGAACACCCCTCACTCCAGGACGGACGGAGCTGCAGCCACGAGGTTTCCTGAACCAGAGACCACCACAAAGGAAGAAGGAACAGACTCACAGGCTGCTGCACTGAGCTCGTATCAATGCCTGAGACAAACTCACTTACTGGGAGTTTGAATGCTCCTGTGTGCCAGGAACAAAGCACAGGAAGAGAAGCACGGGAACTGGGAGGCTGGATGGTTCCCAGCGCTGCCCACCAGCGTGTGCCTCCCCAGGGGCACCCGAGTGGGGCTGACCAGGCCTGTCCCACATCTTACCCCTCTGCTCTGAACCAGCTCTCCTCGTCTCCTCTCCTCATCATGGGTTTGCAAAACCAAATGAAAAACAAATCTGTAAATGCATTAACAGGAATCCCCCACAGTGTCCTGGCATCCTATAAAAATGCCATCAGAAACCAAGTTTTCCAAATGAGGTTACTTGTAAACATTTGGCATGTACAGTCCAAAATTCACCTCTGTATCCTCCTTCCAGTCTCTGGCTGAGAATTTGTGCTCAATGGGCAACTCAGAGCCAATATAGCAGCCATCTATCAACCCCTGAAACAAACTGTACCACCCATGTGTTGGCAGAAGTTCACAGTTTGAAAATGTTTCATGTCTTACCCGTTCCTAGAACAGCCCCTTTCTCTCAGATTATTATAGACTATCACTCATTCTTCAGTTTGTCTAGGATCTGCTAAATGTTTCTCTATAAATTCATCACTTGCACATTCACAGCCATGCATTAACTGCTCGGTTTTTCCCTGAAAGTAAGGAATTTGATATGATACATAAGTCACCATAAACTCTACAGGATTAAGTGAGTTATTGCATCTTACAGGACAACTGGTTCCTACAAATGATACCCTGGAAAATGACATTATCGCTCAGTGATTTGGTTCAATCTGATTGCTACAGTTAATGTAATAACGTAACTCAATTAGGATGCTTTTGTTACGAATGAACAACCTTGTTTAATATTGTCTGCCTGTCCAGAGTCAGCTGAAATGGGATGTTGAGGCAGCCTGCAAAGCCCAGAAATTCAGTGGTGCATTTTCAGGAGAGAGATCAGCACAAATCAGAAAGCCCAGGCAATTTTTAAAGACAAAAAGGCCTTCTTGGTGTTTCCTACTAACAGAAAATTACAAACCAGGCACCTCTGTGATGCCTGCAAGTGAATCCAGACTTTTCACCAAGGTCACAGAAAGGCTTGCAAGAGTCAGTGCACACAGGCTGCCCCTCATTTCCAAAGCAAAGCACGTCAGGTTCACCTTGGGCCAATCCTTCCACACTCTCAGCTCCCCAGTAGCTCCCACCAGTAGCCAGATCATGGTGTGCCCACACTGGGAGCCTGGGAGAACCCACCAGTTGTCAGATCAACTTGTTTTGAGCCTTTCCTGTTCTCCTGTGTGGAGCCCTTCTGAGATGCTTCCAGCACATTCATGGAGCTCCCCACCAACACCAGCCAGGGTCAGGCACTCACTGCTTGCACTTCTGCTTTTCTAGAACTCCCACTCCCTGACTCTCAGAACATCTCTGCCTACTCCACCCCCTGGAGCCTTCTCCTCCCAGCAAAGAACCCAGGGGTTCACTGGAGGGTGACAGAGCAGGCAGAGACTGGGAGAAGGGGTTTCCTTGGCTGCAATGCCAGGAGGGAGGAGGGAGGGAGAGGTTTTGCCAAACCTGCCCCGGATTAACAGGAAGATGAAAGCCCAGAGTGATCCTTACTCTGCTGGTACCTGCAGGCCCAACCCTAATTCAAGCCATGTGTTATTGTCTTCACTTCTGCCCTGTTTGGGAATTTCTGGAATCCAACAGACACGGTAGCTGTGTTAGACCACTTCCAGGTCCACAATACCCTGCCTGAGCCACATGGAGAGAAGTATTTAGGGAACCAGCACGGTCCTTGCTGGAATCCTTCTCAATTCATCGGTGCATGCATTTAATTTCCTGTCTCCTTGTTTTCAGCCTGTCCTTGGACATGTTTGTGAGAAACCTGAGACGGTTACATGTGTTGTGGCCTCCAAGACTATTAAAACCATGAAATAATTGCCGTAACTTTGTTCTATATATTTTTTTTCTTCTCTTTCTAAAGAAACCTCCAAAGAAATGTCTCACCTTCTCAGTTCTCAATCCCAAGCCTTTTTCTTTTCAAGGAAAAGTGAGAACAGACATTCAGGAATGGGGAGCATGCCTCATACATGATTATAAAACATGATTTGTTATGAAAAACAGATGTTATTCAAGACCATAAAGCGTATATGAATATTATGCCTGAATAACATATAGTCCTTAAAGAACACTTTGTATAACCTAGATATGTTTGGCCATGGCCAAACTCCAAGATCCACAGATTGAATTTCTGTCTGTCTCCACACGCACAGACCATACGTGCCCGCTCACCGATACCATTAACACATCTCCAAAGCTCAGACCTAACCAACAGCAGCTCCATGGGCGTGTGGTGACCACAAGAATTGGGCCAGCACCTTTCAGGACACAGATCTCCTTTCAGGACATTTCATCTTACTTTTGTGTGGGAGGTTTACAGACACTTGTGCAAAATAACAGACTCTTCTAACTTCTCAGTCTACTAAGAGATCTCAGTTCAAACATTCTAAGCTAAGTTTAAAATTCTCCTCTTTCAGGACAGAGAGAGCATGTGGGCACACGCACTGTGTGCACACACAGACTCACGCTCACATCTTCCCTGAGCTGAAATCACAACTTGCTACGTGCAGGATCAGAAAACCACTCTGTGATTTCGCTCCCTCTGCACCAGTGGCACCTGAAAGTGACATCTTGCCTGGCATTCCCATGCACACCCTTCACGGAACCACTTTGATAAAAGTTTTGCTACATATGAAAAAGAAGATGTAACACTATAAAGCGAACAAGCAAAACTATCTATCATTTGGAATGTCTTTCTTACTGTGATCTAAGCTGCTGGGAAGGCTTTAGGAATTTGCATGTTATCCTTAGAGATGTCTGAAACTGTCTCTTCTGTTCCTTGTACAGCACTGAGCACAGCACCAGCTTTAATCTTTAATCTCTTCTTCTCTCCTCCCCTACCAAGAATCAAATCCTACAATCCAGGCACAGGTAAAACTCTCGGGCATAACAAAGTTTGGCTCCAAGCGTTGCAATTAGGATGGGAATATTTATTGCCAGGAGTGTGTTATACCAAAACAAACTCAAATCACACCCTGAAACTCAGCCCTAGATCATAGAAACAGAATGGTTTGGGCTGGAAGGGACCTTAAAACTCACCCAGTTCCATCCCCCTGCCATGGGCAAGGACGCCTTCCACTACCCCAGGGTGCTCCAAGTCCCGTCCAACCTGGCCTTGGACACTTCAGGAAAAGTGGAGTGCACCTTGGATGGCAGGATTGAACAGGAAAGGTGGGGATTCAGGGACACTTTGGAGGAGGTGGAATGGGATGATCCTTAAGGTCCCTTGCAGCACAAACCATCCCATGACTCGGTGAGCCCAGACAATCTTCCCCCGGCAAGCCCACGGGCTGCTCACCCCTATCCCTCTTCTCATCTCACAGTGACCACAAATGCAATTAGGCACTTTAAAAGACAAAACAAAAAAGCTAAACAAATAAAACTCAGGTTGTTCCATTCTTCCTCCATCTGCTAATTCACACAACAACAGAATGAGGACAGAGGAGAACAACTTGAAGGATTTCAAACACACACAATCCCTGCTTACCTTACAGAAACACGCTCTATAATTATGTACCTTTTGCCTGAAATTATTATAGATATTAGTGCTGCTGTGGGGAGGAGAGCTTGTGGGCAGCCCAGACGTGTGTTGTAGATATTTATAAAACCACCAGGAGGCTGCAATAAAATTATCATGGGGTATATATTATGCCTTTTCAAGAAGCATTTAAAACCACTACTATTGTTCAATTTAACCTCTCCCTCAAGTTTCCTCAGCACACACTCCTCTGTGTAGCTACACCTCTAATTTGGAATGTCAATATATATAAACAGACACATTGCAAATAACGTACATCTATATAAACAGGTATGTTCAATGAAAGCAATGTCTGTGATTTTCATAGTGGGCATGTGTATACATGAAAACACATGCTGCAAAATAATACACATGTAGATAAGCTGTGGCTGGTATTCTAAGGTCCTGTACGAGAACAGTGATTGCTTATATAAAAATAATAAAAATCTAAAATACCGGATATAGGTTGGTTGCTGCTACAGGTGTAAATACGACTCTGCACATATGCACGGAGCAGAAGCTGGAGTGCAACATGAGCACACACTTATAACACCAGCATTTGCTGCATTTGCGTGTTCCATGTTGGTTATGCATCATGCTCCATGCCTGATACACACTTAACGTGTACAATTCCACAATGCTGGATGCTTTTTTGCTATTAGTTTGAATTTTCATACAATTGTTTTATTTTTATCCCCACGAGACAGCCTGCAAATGACACTTTTTAAGCCCTGACGGCTGAGCAGTGTCTCAAGACACTGATGTGACAGCACCGGGACCTCCAACGCATCGGGGACCCTTGGAGGGGCATCTGTGCCAACCTGCCCTCCCCTACTCCAGCTCTGCATTGTTTACTCACTGCCAGGAGCCGGGCTAAAGCCCTGGGGAGAGCAAAACCTGTTTGGGCCATTGACATTGAGTATCCTTGGTGCAGCAAGTCAGGACCTCGGAGGTATCCATCATTCCGGCTGCCTGGAGGCAGGCTGGAGCCAAGGAACTTGCCTGAGCAGCTAGTAAAATTTTAATGCACTCTGTAGTGTGGTCATGTCATACTCAGTTATGGCAAATAATCCCAGATGCCTGCAGAGGTAAAATGGAGCTGTAATGTGCTTGCCTCCTAACCCGAGCTGACAGCAATGATGTACGACTACCATTAGCGGAAAATATCACTTCAACTAACCCATGATCCAGCTCCGCTAAGGGTCACATTATCCATGAGGAACAAATTACACTCCCAAAGTAAATACAAATTTTCTACACGAAATGGGTACAAAGAAAAGGGAAGGGGAGCGGGGCGGGGGCGAGGGCAGGAGCGCTCCCGCGGCCGCGCGCTGCCGGCGGGGACGGAGGGCGGCACAGCGGCCCCGGAGCGCCCCGCGCCTGCGAGCGCCGCATCCCTCACGGCAAACCCGCCCGGCTCCCGGCTTATTGCCGCTCCAGCTGCGGGGACCCTCCGCGTGGCACATCAGATGAATAAAAAGGAGCCTTATCTTCCCTCCTAATGGGCCTTAAACAGTAAGAAATGCTTCCTGATTGCCGGAGCCTCGCTGGCACGGGAAGGCTGGGTGATCTTTCACCCTTGGGGCAAGTTTAAGGTGCTGCGTTCTCCAGAGCTAAAAAGACAACACCTGTACAAATATGCGGCGTAAATCGCCCCTGTGGGAAACATCCCGGCGTCGCAGAAAGAGTTTTTGGAATAATACTGAGGAACGATTTCTCTAATCCTACCGTTAGCCAGAATAAATATGTGCCAAACAGTAAGGCAGCAGTATCCCATGACCTGAATTAATTGATTAAAGTCGGGTTCTCAGCCACTGTTTCCCCTCGTTTGTAAAACGTGGTGCTTGGTACCCACCCTCCAAGGAGTTTTCAGAGGATCCAGCGCCCTGTGACCAAGGCTTTGCCCTTCCTGCAGCACGGAGGGGCCGAACGGCCTGACAGCTTCTCAGCCTTTCTGTGCCAGCCCAGCGTGCCCACAGACCCCAGAGAGATGTGATCTGGGGAGCGCAGGATCCCCCCACCAAGCCCCTGGAGATCCCACATAAAAGCCTCTATTGCAGCCAGCCCCCTTCAGGAACCTCAGCGCCTTCCAACCCCACAGGAACTCTTCTCCAGTGGTTTCTTGCTGTTCCCTGGCTGGGAGAGACACACAACCTAAGGCCACACACCAATTTCTTTCTTCTTACCAGACTGGAGATGACACACTTTACATTTTGAAGCTTTCCCCTAAAAACCACCCCCAATCTCCCTATACCTGCACCTATGGCTGAGAAGTGTGAAGAATGGGATGAAAAAAACCCCAGCTCTGATGACAGGCCCTTCTTTTAACAGCTCAATAAATTCTCAGAGTTCCCTTTATGACTAAAATTTCTCAGACTAGGTAAATTGTAATTTATTATTTATATTCCAGCAGTGCATAAACACCAAATGGAAACCCTGGTAGAGTTTAAAACCGTAAGAAGAGTAGAGATATTGCTGCAGCACTGTATGGCTGTGGTGTTGGCTGGGTATAAATGTAGCTGGCTCCCAGCTGTCTCTCTGCCACAGCCCTGGCCCCATCCAGGGGGATATTTTTCCCTTGAAGTGCTACCAAAACTCTTCCTTCCCTCATTCCTCCCAGGGGTGAGGAAACAATATCCCAAATACAGTTTTGTTTCCAAGCACCCTACTAAAAAAATCCCAGACTGATGCAACTGCCCACATGAGAGTGGACTGCACCCATTTATAAATGTAATCCTTTGGATATAAGATGACATAAAGCAATTTCACCACCATTTAATCCATTTATGACAAAGCTTTTGCAGAATGCACGGAACACACCCCTGTGCAAAGCAGCTGCTTACTTTGGCCTTCTGTTTTCCAGCACAGTTTGTGGTGGGGTTGCTCTGGGTTCTTCCTGTTCCCCTGGAAAGGACAATTTGCTGTGTCCTGCACATGCTTTGGAGTGGAGAGGACACGGAGCAGCTCTGCCCCAGCTGAGCAGGATGCTCTGAGCATTCAGCAGAGACCCTCCAGGTCTGCAGGGCAGGAGGAAACGGCTCCTCAGGTTCATGAACGACAAACTCTGCATTTATGCAGGGCTATGGACTGACACGGTTTTAGCAGGCCCTTCCCAAGTCCCTCTTAGGTTTATCAGAGCATTTATTACTACTTAAATCAGTTGAGTGTGCAAAGTTGGCAACAACTATAAACACACAAACATATGAACACTTGCAGTGTTTAACCACCAAACACTAAAATGCAGCCTGTGCAATAAACTGGGAGGCACACATCTGCCAAAATGCTACTCCAAAATGTCTCTCCAAAGCCCAAACACAAAAGAATTGGCCAAAAGCACTGCAGAAACATATAGAGGGTACAGGTGTGAATGTTTTGGTGTGGGTATAGAGACACACAAATCGCTGTCCCTTTTATCTGGGCATAGCAGAGTCATTGATGGTATCTCCCATGCCATTCTTTGGTTTGTACCTGCTTTACAGGCAATCAGATGTATCATCATTATCATTAAAAATAATCTGATTCAAGAAAGATCATTCTTCAGCTCTCTTGGTGCTTTTAATGGCACAGTACTTTTCTCTTCAAAGAAGAAAATTTTCTTTCAAAGAGAAAAATAATGAAGCAACATACTCCCACCAGCACAGGCTCCTTGGCAAAGCACAACACCCACTCATTCTAATCCCAAATCCCCCCTCTGTTACGCTCCCCCTCGGAGCAGATGCCAACACCTGGCAAATTTAGCCACTGGTTTGACCGAGCTCTGTCCTCCCTCCCCATCCTGCCCCAGGGGCACCAAGGCTGAGCCCATTTCAGCAGGGACACCTGGGCTGCAGCCAGGACCTGCAGGCACTGCTGGGCCCTGGGAGACCATGTTCCAGTGGGATTCAAGAGCCTCGTAACTGACTGGGTACTCCTGAGATAAACACAGAACCAAGGCATCGATAGCGATGTTTTTTTCAGGCTGCACATCCTCTCACAGTCGGATACAACTCCAGCCAGAAGCAGCTCTGCTCTGTGGACACTGCAAAGCAGCTCCCTTGATCAATGAAGTATTTTCCCAAGAAGTGAAGAATCACTAAAGTGCCTCAAATCGAGCCTTTAATTTTAAAATTAAACAGAGTGATGAGAGGAAATGGTAGAGATGGAGAATAAAACAGGACCTCATTTCTTACCTCACGTTTAGCACCCTGACTTCCTTATCGGAGCTCTTTGTATGTCTTTTCCAAACAAGACTTCCTTTGATTTCCAGAAGACAAACTGTGTTTGCACTTATGTTTTTAATGTTGTATTAATTACCATGGGTATAATTTTAAAGATTGTATCGAGATATCAAAAGATAATATAGTTGCACTTAAATTTGTCAGCTGTGCAATAGCTTGCCCTAATTTTAGATTATCAGCTCTGGAGACCTGCTCAAAGAGTAAGACTGACAGACTTTTTAATGGAGAAAATCAGAGTTCCCCTGGGATCCATACTTTTTTCTGATTCAGTAAGAAATCCCAGTGGCATTTGCTGAAAGGATCCCAGGATGGAAAATGACATCTCTCTAAGAATTAGTGCTTCTCACTCTGATGCAAGTCTTCCAAATATACTCTCCTTCCACAGACATGCCTGCTACCTCTTAAGGCTTTTCAGCAACAGGAGGGTGAAATGTCTACTTTGAGTGCTGCAGTCCAGTCCTGTGTGTCAAACTGAAGTGAAGGAGCATGAATCTGTATAAATAGACAAATTATCCACCCAAAAGATGTCATTTAAAATTGAGATGCTGACACAGCCTTAGCTACAGCACCGCTAAGCAGGGGCTGCATCATTGTTTCAATTAAATATCCTTGTTTCTTCTTCCCGAGAAACCTCTGGAGAAATGTCTCATTTGAGGGCAGACACAGACAGAAAGTGGCTCTGTCTTTCGGCTCCCAATTAAAGGCTCGGGAAGATGGATTGGCGGCACAGCCATCACCTAACTGAGATCAGATATCAGCCGTGATTTACGCAGCCAGATAGGCACGGATCCAGGTCAGGAAAAAGGAATGTGACCAGGCTGAGACCCTACCTTTGCCACTCTGCCACCCCTCGCTATCCAGCTGCTCCTCAGGCTCCCAGGTCCTGCCCCTTCCTTCATTCTGCTGCTCACAGTGGCCCATCCAGTCAAGCTTGAACCAGCTCATCCTTCAGCCCCTCGATCTGTCACACACCTTTCCTGATACTGATCTGCCATATCTTATTCAAAGGCACTGGTCTGTCTTTCTGGATTCCAGGTTTTATTTATTCTAGCAGAAATATGCACCGATATGCATTACTTCTACCTCTCGAGGATCTCCTCTGGAGGACCAGTGTGGGTTTGCCCTCAAAAATCCTGAATGAAGCAAAATTGCTTCCTTTGCATTTTCTGAAGAGCAAGTGCAGAATCGCTCTGCAGCAATTAACCCTACGTTCTGTACACTACAGGCTATCAAAATCTGCAAGAAATAGTCCTAAAGAAAAGCAGATCTCCTCTTCCCAGAAACGTTTCAGGCCAAGCTGTTTCTGGTGGGGGAGGAGCTCAACTCCACAATCCTCAGAACACACTGAGCGAGGTCCAACCAAGAGCAATTTGTCAATTCGCTGCTAGAACAGCTCCACAGCTGGAGGCCAGTACCATCGTGATGTAAGGCATTTGGGTAAAGCATCTTCAAACTTCTGCTCCTGCTGAGCAGCCTCAGCTCCCCTGGTTATTAGTGAAAACTGAGGATGTTGGGCACTACTGGTGAAGTGATCCCTTGCCCAGGATCCGGCATCCTCGCTTCTCCCAGCGCGGCGTGCTCGCAGGAGATTTTTGTCCTAAAAATGTTGTTTCATTTAAAGCAGGAATTCAAAAATCTTCTGGGTCCTATTGAAAGAGATCTAAAAGATCCTGCCTGTCTGAAGAAAAGAAGTTTCTACTTGTCAGTTAAACAAAGGAATAACGCACAGCCTCCTTTATAGTGTGTACTTTACCTGTCATCCAACAGCCCATTATCACGTCACGGCAGAGTGCACTTTTCTACAGGTCACTTTGTTTAAAATGACATGGATAATGCACATGTCAGCGAGCTGACAGTCCCCACCGTCCTTCAGAGATAAAACCCAGCGACGAGCGCCTGTTCTTATCTGGGGTACATGCCTTGGTCTATCATCTAAGCCAGGCAGAACATGATTTCTCCAGAGAGCACTTTTTTCATTTCCTGATTTTAAGAAAATCAAATAAGCACCATTTGTCTTCATCTGAATATGCTTGACCTGCTCAAATGATGATGTCTCGCATTTTATAACAGGCTACATATGCTGAATTCAAATTAACAGCAGAACAAGGCCTTTAGATCTTTGCCTGGGCTGCCAGCACAGCCTGAATAAATATGCCAGGGTGAGCAGTCATCTCTTAGAACTGGGCCTGAGCTGTAGAGCTCAGAGCTGGGTCTGGTTCTGACATTTGAAAAGCACTAAATTTTTAGGGCTATTTGGGTCTGTACAAAATCTCATTCCATTAGGGGGAAGCCAAAACAGAGATCACGGAGATGAAAATACACATCTGGATTTTAAATCTGCCCACACAAGTACTGGATATTCCGTGTGAGGTACAGCCTTGAGTCTCTCTTGTAGTGTGTTGTGGAAACCAGCCTGAAGCAGCATCCCCCCTCCATCCCCAAAAGCTGCCTCTCCCTTTTTATACAGGAGTGCTGCAAGAGAAAAATACAGGGAAACAGGCAGCAGAGGTTCAGCTCCATAAATGCTGCAGTGACAGGAAATTACACTTTTAGTTCTGGGTGCCATAAACATAGGAGCTGAAATTCAGTTTATCATCTTCCTCTGCATAAGGAACATCCTGAAAATGAATAATCACTTCACAGGATGGAATGTAATGGTAATGCATTAAAAATTCATATAGAAAAGTGCAGGTTAATATTCTGTGCAAAAACCCAACAAAACCTCCCCTTTCTGTTGTCACACTGATTAACTCCAGTGATTAGTTCCCTTATGCAAGGAAAATCATTGCATTTCAAAGTAAACAGCAGTTCTTTAACATAGTTAGCAAATTATTAAGAAACATGAGGAAAAAATCCTCTACTTGGGAAAAGAGCTGAAGGGCAAAGCTTTGGAAGTTATATACAGAATGGTTTGAGAATTTCCTTGGCTTCCTGTTACACAAACCCTGTAGAAAACGGATTAAATTCATGGAAGGTGAATTTTGTACTCATTGTTTCCCCCTGGATTTTACAGCGTATTTGTACTTGGCTGTTGGAAAAGCTGCACACCAGCATGGTCATCTCTCCTCTTCTTGGCTTGCCTTGGAGCTGCTTAACAGAACCACTCATGAAACTCTAACCAGCTCAACATTATTATAGGAACACTATTTTCTGACATTATTGTACCCTCCCCTGACTTCCATCCCCCAATTTATCCAGGGAAAGAGGAGGCAAAAGTGATTACATTATCAAAAACATCCCTTAAGGCTCAACATACAAATAAAAATCACAAGATCCAACCTGGAAATAAAGAAATTAGACCAGTTTTTCTGCGATGATTATTTCAGTTTTGCCAAAGAAAGAAGGTTAGTCTGTTCACAACATAAAATGATGGATAAAAATATTCATCAGTGTGGATACCAGTTCTTCATTACTATTAGTCTTCTAAACAATAAACAGCATCAGAGACCATTGCCTGACTCTTTCAGCATTACATTTTCCCCCTTTCCCACTTAGAAACCCAAAATTACGGAGACAATTATCAGCAGGTTGTGTCACTTGACTTAATGTACAGTTTCCAAATGTTGTTTCTAAAAAATAGATACATCAACCATAACACTTCAGTTGGAATTTGCAGGCCCTTGCCTGCAGAGAAGCAAAACAGGCACTAACAGTGGTTAAATAACTGTGAAGAAGTGCAAATGTGAGGGCTACAAACAGACTCAGTTGCTGTTACAACTTCCAAGGGGAAGTGTAGCCATGGAAAGGGTTGGTCGTGAGACTGGTGCTCATAAACAACCCACACAAACTGTGGCATCAATATGCTTAAAGATGAACTGTGCAGCCTCCAAAATATTCATTAGAATTCTCTTTCCTTGGAGGTCTATTCCAAAATTAAATTAGAGACAGAAATTTTCTTTGTATAGAGATGCTTTAGATTAGCCCAAGAAGAAACTTTGAATAAGTAATAGATTAAGAGGAATAAGGGAATCCAATAAATTAGTTTTGCTCCCATGCTGATTTTCTTTCTTACCTTTTCTTCTTGATCACTGTCGCTGTCACACTGAAACACAAAAAGAGAAAAAGCACAGGTAAGAGACACTTGCTACAGCAAAAAAAAGGTAAATATTTCTGTGAACAAGATGGGTGATGGTGCGAACAGGAGCTGATTCTGTGAAGAGGAGCTGATGGTGCAGGGGCACGTTCAGACTCCAAAACTGGATCAGGGAAGAAGAAAAACAGTCTTTGAGGGCTGGTTTGTTTCCTTTGGATGGCCAGCACTCCTCACACAGGCTGCCAGTCCATCGGCTCCACGGGCTCCGTGGAGCTGGCTCAGCTCTGCCCAGCCCAAAGAGGAGCATGTGCAGGGCTGCTGCTTTCCAGAACACGTGGAGAGGTCAGCCCATGGCTTTGCTTACGGCTGCTGAACTAAAGAATTCAGAGATCACAGGGGAAGCAAGAACGCGCCACAGTCACCGATTCCCTGAGGTTCTCTGGGAGCAGCCCAGGTATCCCAGCAAACACAGTTTCACAGAGTGCTGAATGGTAACTCTAACAGTCTTGATATTTATCGGGTGCCATTGCTCAATTTTTTAGTAAGTTTTACTGTTGTAGAAATAGAGCAGGACTAGATCACTCAGTGTTCCTTAGAGACAAGCATCAGAACCCAAACCACATTTGCATTTGCTACAAGTACAAAAGCTGTGTTGGAAACAGGACTCTTAAGAACCCTGGAACTCACAGGTTTGATCCTTCACACCAAATTCTGGGTAACTACACCTCCTTCTGTGGGCTTGTTTTGTTTCTATCCACAGCTGTGGGTTCTGGAGGATGAATTGTCTCTATCACTCACGACTGAACTGTCACCTCTGCAGCTCTAAGGGCAAACACGTCCAAGGAAAACGTGAACCACCAAACAGGAGAGCCAGGCTGTCCTGCCCGAGCACCAGCTGACTGTCAGCTTCTTACAGCACTCAGTTAGGCTCTTCATGTATTTACATCATGTTTAATGCATCTTTGAGTATTTCTGTAAGGCAACCAAATTGCTCTGAAATCAGTTATATTTTGTTAATTCCAAAGGTTAACGATACAGTGGGATGTGAATAGACAGAGCCAAATACACCCACAAGTGCACGTACTTGATTTGCACAAATCAACTCATCTTCTGTCTGTTGTTTAATTATAACTTTTCTGTTTCATTGGCTTTTTCCTTGTTTCATCAGTACAGGGGTGAAAAGGTGCCTTCCCTACACCACTGAGCTATGTACTAACAAATTAGAGCTAAGAACTATTTCTAGGTATTTTTCAACTAATTTTAAATGAAGCAAAGATTAGATAAAATTACAATCTCCTTGCAGCTGATTCCAAATAGAAAAGGAAGTGAAATTTATTTAATAACTGAAGTGATTTATATAGCACCAGTTGCACCTATTTAATACCAGAGTATTTACTCTGGTAACAAACAAATGAGAAGGAACATGAAGACAGGGGACAATTTTAGCTTTCATTTCGAAAACCTCACACAATGTTCAAATTAATGAAGAGTCTACTTAACTGACAAAAGGAAAACATTTCTAGAACAGCATGGCATTGATAGAAAGTACTCCTACCTTACCCCATAAATATAATGCATTTTCACTTCAGCAGGACTGCCTGTATGAGATTTTGGTATGAAGGTGAACAAGGCCCTACACTTACAAAAGCAGACTTGCCCATGGATTTTCATCCATGAAAATCACGGCATAGAATCAGAGAATCTCCTGAGCTGCAAGGGACCCACGAGGATCATCCAGTCCAACTCCTGGCCCTGCACAGAACGTCCCCAAGAATCACAAAGCAAGTCACAACCAAGAATGTCACAAAGATTTTCCATTTACTATCTCTGCTTCAAAGGTGCTGGAAAAATTCAGCTTTTGGGCTCGGTCACCTTCTCCCCCTGGATGGTCAGAGCCAGGAGTTTGCTCACCATGAGCTCCCCAGGTTCCATTATCACACATCCAATGTGTTTCAAATCAGGGAGCTCAGGAGCAATTGCTCCTTTTGTTTGTGTCTCTGCCCACCCTCCAGGCAAACTCCAAGCCTTGATTGTAGTATCTGAACCCAAAAGGAAAAATAAGGGCGGCAAAAGGTGGATGTCTAAGCAGGAAAGAGCGATTCCCTTTGAGCAGCAGGGTTCAGAGGGTTTCAAGGTGCCACCCACTCGCGGTGCCGGGCACATGAGCAGGTGTCCTGTGACCCAGCTGTGCCCACAGCGCTCTGCAGCCTCTCCTTTCCCCCCAGTTTTGGTCTGGTTTAAGGAATCTCTCCTCTGCTGCAGTTTTTCCCATAAGCTTGGGAAAGCTCAGGGTTTTTGTGCTCCCTGCAGCGTGGAGGTACCTGGGGAGAAGAGAACCTGCCAGCACTGACATCTGAATTTGCCAACAGAGCAGCTCCCCGCAGCCGAGTCAATCTGCGGAGCGGTGTCGGTGAGAAGCGCTTCCACCAAAGTGTTAAACCTCCAAACCTCCGCTCTCCGACAGTCCAGTTCTAATTTCAAGGTCCGCTTAATTCCACATCAAATAATTACTGCTATACCCAGCAGCACCTTGTCTCCAGAGCTAAGCATATGGCGAAGGACTGAGACCTACTGGTGTCCATTATGGAAGCGGCGCGGGTGCCAAGCCGATTAAAAATGCTCCCGCTCCCTTCCCAGCGTGCCCGGTGAGTGACAGCTCTGTGCCTCGGCCAGCCGGGGCGGCTGCCAAAGCAGCCTCTGCTGCACGGGGCCCACACGGCGCTGGGAGAAAACACTGCCGTTCCTGCTATTGAATTCCCACACTGACCCGAGGACTTTGCTGGGAGCTCAGCAGGAGCGCACCATCCAATTTACAGCTCCAGCCTCCAGAGCCCTCCGTGCCAGCCTCTGGCAGAGACGGATGATGGTCAAACCCCTCCAGTTCATAAATTATGCAAAGGCAATAAATGCACTCGGCGAACGGCTCCCGACGTTTGGCCAGCCTGGCTCTGTGGCAGCTCCTGCCCTCACACAGAGGGGCTGGGCACCAGGGGAGGACCCACTGCCCAGCAGTGCTGTCGTGGGCCAATGGCAGCATTCGATGGACCAGCTGGATGGAAGGAAAAAAGGAGGGGGAGGAGGAAAGGGCTCTAAGCACTGCTCTGGGGTTGTATTTCTGTGCGGCACCTATCCGTGTATGTGTGTGTGTGTGCAGGACACGCTCTGCACTGGCATGTGCTGCACACCCACCCATCAGACAGTTTAGGTGCAGGGGTGATGCCAAAAAGGGAGAAGAAAGATATTTGCTACTCAGGTTGGAAACGCAATTGGAGCAACTGCATGTTGTCCCCAGGCCTGAGAGTCAGCTCAGGCACTGCGGGCACTGCGCTCACACTGATGTGCTCATTTACATTTCTGGATGCAAGTCCTCCCCAGAGGTGCTAAAGCACAAGGTGTTTCCATCTCCTGCAGCCTTACTGCTGCCCACGGCTGGAGAGCACATTTTGGAAACCGAAGCTGACAACCGTGAAGTTGATTATTCAGAATTACTGGTCAATTTGAAGGCTCGAGTCTGCACCGCTCGCTCAATTCCTCAATTCCTCCAGCACTTCCCTACCTCCCAGGGCCACGGGAAGAAGTAAAATGATTTAAGTGCCTTGTGGTTCTCAGAGCGCCAGACTGTTTTGGAATTGAAGCGATGGAAAGACTTTGTACTGGCCTTCTGCTTTGGGCTGAGTTTCAGTATTCCGTGTCTATTACAAAAGCTCATTTCTCGGTGCTCTCCCACGTCTTTTGTCAGGAAACCATGGCTCTGTGCACAGGCCGCCTTGGAATATTCTGCAAATAACTGGGAATCCAAAATATCACTCAGAGATAGCATGACCTGATTTTTGGATAACTGCCATCAGCTTCACTGGAAGCTGAGAGTGGTAATGTGACAAATCAGGACAAGGAGGCTGCAGACACATTTTACACCTGAACAAACAGAGGCTTCTTGCTCTGATTCTCAGGCTCAAGGCACTTACTGTCTCCACTCTGAACACAAGTTGTGACTGATTACAGTCACCCCAGGCCAGGCCCGAGATGAGCCCAGAGCCAAACTGCCAAATTTGCCCACCACAACCCCCAGGCTCGTGCCAGGCACAGAAGTGAAGCCCAGATGGGCAGAACTGCTGAGCACCCCCAGCCCCCTGGACGGCCAAGTCTTCAAGTGCACACGGCCCCGAATGCTGTGAGAGCTTCTCAAATCACAGCCTGACAGGCTCCTCAGAGGGAGGATTCTGCAAAATGGCTATTTTGTGCTTTTACAAGTCTTGTGCTGGCCAGAAGGGACTCAATAGTTTTCCCACAGGACCTACAGCACTACCAACCGAATCCAGAGCAAGCAAAGCTCACTCAAAATGACCTTCACAGATAAAAGTCTTACAGGACATATGGAAACGTTAAGGGTGCTCTAATTTCTATATAAGCAGGGGTAATAATGAGACCAGACTGACTGTGATTTGCACAAAGTGGCCATAGTTACCACCGAAACTATTCCAATCCCTTAAAGAACCAAAGTGTAACAGCCACCAGCCATCACATCACCTGACAGACACACATGCCAAGTGTTCAAGCTTCTCTTTGCAGTATTTCTGCAACTTCCTGCTCCAGAAATGCTAATCACAGTCAGTGACCCCAAAATTTGTATTTTCATATGTGTGATGCAGTCAAAATTCAAATAGTTATCCCTAAAATCAAGCCCAGGTGAGGAAGAGGATGTACAAACTCCAAAGATCTCTGTACCAACAAAACAAAAAGCTTGCTTTCTGCCTCAGCCTGAACCTCCTGAAGCCCTGCAGTCAGCCTGGGCTGTGGCTGCAGCAGATGCACTCCCTGAAATATGGGGTGTTCACGCATAGACCTGCAGTGAGAAGTGGGAAAAGAACTTTCCAATTCCCAGTTGAGGCCTAATTGCTGCTGTGTTTTTTAGAAGAAAAGGGAAACTGAAGATCAGGCTAAAGATTAGCTGCACCTCCCCAATCCTCTGTCCCAGGTGGAGAAAGTTAAAATGCACAGCACATCTCCCACAGCACCTGCAGAATGAGCCTGATCCCAAAGCCACGTTTCAAAAATCAGACACCCTATGTGGTGACAGCTCTCATTTGAGCCCATTTTAATAACTTGAGAGAGCCTGGTCCAAATCAAGCTGAGTAAAGGTCTGTGCCACCTCGCCAGCTCATTCAGGCTGAAGCAACACCATGGATTTCTCTGTACTTTGCTGATTGAACACATTCTTGTGCAAAAAGTGGCAATCATTGAATATCTCACGTACAATGACATTGAGGAGGGCATTGTTCTCTATTCTGCTCAATGGACTTTGCTGGAACAGCTATTTCATATCTTGGAGCCATTTATCATTGCCACCAAAGGAGTCAGTGCTGCTGCAACGCCAGCGCTGAACAAAGTGATTCTACTCATCTGTCTGCTGAAAAGAAATCTGAAGAAAATGAGGGAAAACCCAGACCTCAGCCTGTTCACACTGACATTTACAATATTCTTGTCCATCTCTCCACCAATGACAAACTGGCAGCCCTGGAAAGGGCAAAGATGGTATTTTAGCTGTACAATTAGACCTTTGCTTCCAAGAAAAAAGGAGAAAAAAACATCTCCTAGATGAAAGGAGACACAGACAGGGAATAAATGGGCAATTTTCTAATTGATGAAATGGAGACCGGCAGAGTCACAAAGAAACTAAGAGCAAGAATTTCACTTTTTTTCCTTCCTATCTGTGACTGTGCCTGCAAGCAGCATTCAGCATGGAGCTCCTTGCCGAGGAATCTTATATATATAGCATCTCACAAATTGGTTAACATCACAGTCTGCTTAGCAATTCCTCACCATTATCCACTGTGATTCACGGGAAGGAATGGCTCTGAAACAGAGATGGTCTGAGAAGTTTAAGGTCTGCTTTCTTAAAAGCTAAAATTATGGATTATTCACCAAAAAGTCCCATTTTACACAAATTACCTTAGTCTGGACAAAAGATTGCAATGTTGACCTTTAACACTAATTCCATTTTATCCAAACTACTTCACTTCAGATGAAATATATCAGTCTTGGACATTTGAAGTTATCTTGGCCCCTTACAAGAAAAATATTCAGAACTTAGAATGTCTTCCAGGTGCAATTCTTTTAAATTCCTCCCTCCTAGGACTTTTATGATGGTTTTCTATTATAAAATGACACAATTAGTTGTTTCTTTTAGCTCTAACATCAACAAAACAATGGTTTGATAAGAAAGAATTCTATTTTGAGTATTAAAATGAAAACTCTGGATTATATGGCTGTCCAGGATAAAGATGATCCACCTCATATGTCTCTAGGATGTGGATATATCCTTGGTACCTGGTGGGAGGCCCAAATATTCCCAGGAGGCCACAGGGAACTGGTTTGTAAAGCCAAGGGGGCATTTCCCTGCAGAAAGACCCCTAAAGACAAGCAGGCTCTGAGGTTTGGTTCTGCTGTGTTGGATTTGCAGGGACATCCCCTGAAGGGGCAGGCCGGGAGCTGTGTGGCACTGGGAGGCACTGGAGGCTGCTGGGCACTGCTGGGGAGGCAGCACAGGACCCGCGGGGGGCTGCCAGGGGCAGAGCTGCCACCCTCTGCCCTGCCAGGCTGCCCAGCTCCGTGTCACCCCAGGAACACATAAACCAGCCCTGGAATAAACCCATTTTCTTCTGTTCCTTGGGAAGCAAGCTGGGCTGGAGGTTACTGCACCTTCTGTCCCCCGATCCCAGTCCCAGCGGTTCCTCGTGGTGTCACTGACCCCCCACCTGCCCGAGGCCCCACCCAGCCACCCCCGGGGACAGGATGATGCTCCCACCAGGGCCAGGGCAGCATTAAATGCGTTTTCCAGATGGAAAACAAACAATGCCATGTCTTCCTCAGCTCAGCACCCTCAGAAAGTGCCCACCACCAGTCAGGCACCCAAATCCCACCAGAGCAGCTGGCACCAGGCATTGCCAGCCACGCACACAGAGGAATCCTGATTTCAGGAAGTCATTCTCTGTTGCAATTGAAGGGTGATGTCTCTGCCTCAGCTCCTGAGGGCTCCATAAGGAAAAATGCCTCCGTGGCTCTCTCCTGGGAGTCGGGATGCACGTTTGCTGCCTCCTTACCTGCCTTGCTGGCTGCAGGCAACACGCAGCTGGCATGTTATTCTTAGCACCCTCTCAACTGATGGCAGTTTGCAGTGTGTAATGTCATGTTTAGCATCCTCTCGACTCACGAGTACTTTTTCAGGGTTCAAAAAAATAAATAATAGTAAATAATAATAAAAAATGTGCATTTGTACTGACGGACTAAGTCAATAGGAAAGATTTAAACTAATCAGTGGTTAATGAAGTCAGTGCCTAATACTGTGTAAGTGGGTGTTATCTGTATAAGAAAAGATTGTTATTTTTCAGAACTCCTGGTCTTAGCTCATGAGTTCTGTTTGGAATTCGAGTCTTCCAGGTACTTACAGGCTAATGAAATAAAAACACCTTGATTGACAAGAAGCAAAGCATGTTACGGGTTAAAATAATACAAGAATCTATTTTTTACACTGTGTTGTGATCCATAAAAATCACCCTGAGCCTTTCCTCTTTCTTCTCTGCCTGTGAAGCCAATTGCTTTGATTGCAGTGATATGAGCTTACTGAAATGACTTGCCCTTGCTTGTGAAGCAAATGGAACATGCTAATAGAACTTATCGCATTACCGGATGCAAAAGTGCCATAGCTCATTACTTTAAGATAAAAGGATATCATTGCAGACGGGAAGCAGAATTGACTTTCTGAGGCCCGACTTGATGATGATTTAATCAACTGCTCTCTTTCACTTCTCATCTCTGCGCCTGTCGGTTTCCCAGGTGCTGTTAAATGAGACACTCAGAAAGTGAGCGGAGGGAAAGAAATTGCTGTCATTACTTTTCAAGAAAGGAGGTATGCAAATTTTCGACAGAAAGATTGCGTTCATAATGGGCCTGGTAAAATACAAGGATCATGCTTGACAGGTGAGGGCAAGTCATTTGTACGTCCTTAAAGTGAAGCAACCATCCTCATTTAGAAATTGTGCTCGATAAGAGAAGCTACAAATGAAACCCACGCGATGGCTGAGAGCAGCCAGCAAATCTTTGAAGACTTTGCTGCTGCAGCTCTGCCTTCAGCAGGTGCCTGGCGTGCCTTCACACATGGCTCTTCCCAACTGCCAGATGGCCAAAGTTTGACCTCAGTATCTCACAGAGATTCCTCTTAAATGTTTTTTCTTACTGTCAGCATTATATTCACAGTCTGAGGTCTGAGAGTTTCTTCCTTTCTTCACTGCTGCCAGAAATAGAAATTACGACAACAGAAAAAACCCCAACCAGCTAAGTGAGGGTTGAGTTAACTTTGAAAACAGAATCAAGAGGTTGGAGGCAACAATTTGTTTTCCTCTGCACGTGTGGCAGATCTTGGATGGTCCGGAGCTTACACTTCACACAGCCAAGTAAAAAGAGTAACCCGTGGAAAGGGTTGTGGCGGGAAGCAAAGAGGATGAAAAGAGGCTTCTGCAGGGCCCAAAAGGAACCTGGGGTCCTGTGTGACTGCAGCAAGAGAGGAAAGGGTAGAGACAGAAACTGGATGCTCTGTTGACCTGATGGAGAAGTTCTGATATTCCAAAATTAGATGTTAAAAAAGCACAATAATTGAAATGATGAATTATGCACAGGCTAAAAACACTCTAAAGATCTTGGATGGCTATTGAGCTGTTTGGATCATTTTAAATGGGGAAATAAGAACTACCAAGCTTTTATTGGTGTCAATCAGGTTTTCCATCAGAGATTGATAGTCAGCCACAGCAAACAGGTTCCTCGGGGACACTCTAAGCAATGGATACAGCAGTTTGTCATAAAATGTTGACATTTTGTCTCAGATAACAGCATAGGACTTAAATAGAATTAATGTCATGAATATTTAGAATTAACCAAGAAACAGCTGGGAAATATTGCCACAAAGGAAGCTGGGTACAACAGAAAATGATCTAAATAAGAATAGCCACTATATTAATTCCAAAATAGGTGCATTTCAAGAATTTACATGTATTTTTTTCTCAGTAACACAGTTCACTGCCCCTGTGCTTGTTTATGAAACACAACTATCAGATATGTTATCTGCCCTTTTCCCTGTGTGTCAGGTCCTTAACCCTCCATACCCACCTAACTGGGAGTGATCCAGCAATCCCCTTTGGATCTGACTCACCTCTCACCAAAAATACTGCACTGGAGGTTGAAAAGCAAGATGATGGAGGAAAGATATCTTCGGGCTGGGACTCAGGAGATCCACCTCTGTCACTGGCTATCAGGATCACCTCAGGCAAGCCACTTACTCCCTTCTGCTGTCAACCCTCTACTTTTCATCCCTTTGGGCTATTAAATGGCACATTCCCTAGGATTTGCTTACTTTCACTGTATGTGTTTATAAAGTGTGCAGGATAATAAGGCATTTTTCTTAGAGAACATTGGCCTTAGTAAACAGAAGAAATAAAGAAGAAGAAAAAAGCATTAAGACCTGGATCAGGCCCTAGACACACCGTGCCTATTTTCAGTATGGATCTCACCCTCCACCAACTAAAGTGCATGACCTCTGGCAAATTTTATCATTTCAACTGAAGATTATTTTTATTTTCACTCAGAGCGACGCACGCAGAGCAGCAGCAATCCAGCATCGACAGCGCTGCACAGGGGCTGCTGTCTTGTGCAGGCTGCAGCAACTCTGAGCACAACATGGCTACTGAAACCCACACAAAGACAGATTCCACTGATTTCTAGGGTAAAATAGTTGTAGAAATCGTATCTGAAACAAAACATAAATAATAAAAAGCCATCTTTTCTCTTCTTTCCCAAACAAGATCCCTTTGGCTTTTGAGTTCTGTGTCTTCACAGTAGCCTAAACAAGCTAAACTGAATTGTATAAATAATAATGGTAATAATAATTCCCCAAACAACCCAAAACAATTGATCCTTAGGGATAAGACCTTAACAGCTGAGCTATAAACCTCTGAACATTGGATTTTAATGGACACTAAAAACCCCTTAACTAAGCCCTATAAATATAACCTGAAACAAAATGATTTGTGTTCTAAGCTGTTTGCAAACTCCCATAAATGTTCCTCATTGTCATAATGCCAGAGAAATAGCTCAGCCTGTGTACTCAGCCCCGCAAACTGGCTTCTGTGCTGTGCTTTCATTCCCTTTTCCACTCTCTGCTTTACAATTCATCACTCCCACAGTTGTTATGTATTATTATTACTATTATTATTTATTGCTGCCTTTATCATTTTTGTACAATTGATAAATTGTCTGTGCTAGACCTGAGGGAAGAGAAGGATTATTCTAAATGTAGAGCAAGTAAATATAAATTGTAAAGACAATGGCAGACTTTGGCCTGCCTGGCTCAAATTTCCTTTTTGACAAACATGGTTCTATAATTTGGAATCTGTGATCTCTTATTAGGAAATGAAAGCATTATTTTTTTCTCCAGAATGCTGCAACTATAATAACTGAATTTAAAACAGGAGTTGTATTTCTCTTTTTAGAGGTAAGAATAATATCCCTGATTTATCAGTTGAACTTAGCCATTTGTTGTTCAAGGAGTGGCTGAGAATAAGTAAGAATATTCACCGCTGCCTGGCTGAACAAAGAAGCTGTGGCTGCCCCTGGATCCCTGGCAGTGCCCAAGGCCAGGCTGGACGGGGCTTGGAGCAGCCTGGGACAGTGGGAGGTGTCCCTGCCCATGGCAGGGGTGGCACTGGATGGGCTTTAAGGTCCCTTCCAACCCAAACTGTTCTGGGATTCTTTGATAGAGGGATGTTGTCCAATGGAGCATCCACCGCTGGAGCCCCCCTTTACCAACCAGCAGAGGCAGAAGTGATACCTTGGTGTGTCCCAGCAGCCCACCCAGGAACGGGCACTTCTCATTTCCTGCAGCCCTCTCTTCTTGAGGAGCTCCTGCAGTCAGCCCCAGCCCCGTGTGCCTCCTGTGCTCTGAGCACAAGCTGTTCTCCCATGTTGGTTCTGCAGTGACCCCGAACTGGGGCTCACGGCGCTCCAGGGCATGGCCACCCACAGCAGGGAGGTGGGAGAGTCACGGAATATCCCAAACTAGAAGGGACCCACCAGGATCACCCAGTGCAGCCCCAGGCCCTGCACAGACACCCCAACAATCCCGCCCTGGGCATCCCTGGCAGCGCTGTCCAAACGCTCCTGGAGCTCCGGCAGCCTCGGGGCCATGCCCATTCCCTGGGGAGCCTGGGCAGTGCCAGCACCCTCTGGGGGAAGAACCTTTCCCCGAGATCCCCCCTAACCCTGCCCTGGCCCAGCTCCAGCTGTTCCCTGGGTCCTGTCCCTGTCACACAGAGCAGAGATCAGAGCTGTCCCTCTGCTGTTCCTCAGGAGGAAGCTGCAGAGGCAGCTTCAGGTAAGACCCAAACATCTCATTTAAGAGCCATTCTCCTGTACAAATATTCACTGTGGAACACCAGGCCCTCAGTTTACCACTGATGCTCTCCTGGCAGGGATAGGAAAAAAAAATATTTGGGGTTTGGTTGGGTTTTTTTTTCCCCACTGGTAATTTCCCCACTGCTGCAGTAACCTACCCCCAGCCTAAGTGATAAAAACTCCTGTACCATAAATACTATCACAGGCTCCATGACTGTTATCAGCAGTGGCAAATTACCTGTCACAGCCAAGGCAAGGGATTGCTTTGAATAGCTGGCTTTTAGCTCAGTGCTCAAAAAGTTATCCCTGTCCAGGAGGGTCTTGGAAAATGCAAGTGTTTTGGCAGCAGCAGCTGTGCTGAAGCAGGGCTGTGGCCAGTGCAGCACTGAGTGTTACTGACACTGCCCATGTGCTCCTTTTCCAGCTGCAGTGAGATGTCACACTGCTGGGAATGATCCCTTCCAAAGGTGAACCCCACACCGGGGCCAGGAGACATCCTGAATGTCAAACACAGGACTTCCCACTAAACTCTCTGTCAAGAAAGAAGGGACGCACCGAAGCAGGAGGGGATGCAAAACAAGTCTGTCTGGGAATACGAGGAGCCACAGGATGCCTGGAAGGAGCAGAAGCTTCGTATCTTTGATCTCTGTGGTCACCACTACCCCACAGACAAAAATTCACACTGGATTTCTGGCTGGATGATCCCAGCAAAGCACCTGCATCTTGTACAGAAAGGAATTTTAAACTGCTCAACCTGTGCTCTGCAGTTTTGAGACGGATTAGGTAGAGCAAGGAAATTCATTGCTTTCTCCAGAGATATTCTCTGTGAATACGGAGCCTTGGAATTTCACAAGGGATGTTTTAGAGAGGTAGAGGCTCCCTCTATTTTATAGATACCAAAAGATTGGAAGTTCCATTCTCATCTCTTTTGAAAATTTAGTAACAGGAAGGCTCTGAGGTTTCAAACATGTTCTCCCCACAAAAACCTCTGTAGGCTTTATCTTCAGTCTAAGAAGCAAGCGAATAACAAGATGCAATGGGTAAAAACCAGATAAATTTAGACTGGTGCATGTTTTAAAAATGGGGAATAATTTATTATTCTTCACTTAAAAACAGGGCATATTCTCCCTAACTGAAAAAAAATTAATAAAAAATTAAAACCTTGCCTAAATGTTGTGCCCTCATTCAGTCAGAGTTACTGTACTCCAGGCAGTACAATTAATTAGTGGAGATCATATGGCCTGTGCTAGACAGGAGGTCACAGCAGATCACACCCTCATTGCCTTAAATGATGTGAATTTATAAATCCCTAAACATCCACATCCTTCCACTCCTACATCCACAGCCAGCTCGTTAATGCTTCAGATCTCCTGTGATCCAGCAATTCAGGCCAGCTCCATTCAGTGACAACAGCTCTTTCCATGCTGGGACAATCCTGAAGGGCTGTGAACGACCTCTGAGCTTACTCTGGAGCCAGGAGGTTTTCCCATTTCCCAGGAACAGTAGATCCTGCCAGCTTTTATAGTGAATTTGGTGTTGGTGTTGCTGTGTATGCTGAGTTTTATTCACGTTCACAGGATTCAGTTTTATCATGCTGCAGGAATAGCACTTCTTCAAGACTCATTTCAGCTTTGCTATTAAGCTCGACTACCTTTTTTGAGTAATCAATAAAAAGTCTGCTACAAGAGGACACTGTGATTTACAAATACAGGAAAAGAAAGAGAATGATGCAGAGCCATTGGTATGGATGTGAAGGACTGTTGGGAGGGGGGAAATAAAAAGACTATGAGAAGAATCTGAACAACCAATTTAATCTTGGAGGAAAATTCAGCAGAGCTATCCTGCGTGGCAGCTATCATAAAAAGATGCGGGAGAGATCTATGGGAAATTCAATACAAAATCTAAAATGTTCACCAATGGGGTCCTTCAGAGCAAGGGAGAGGGGGAGACAGCAGTTTCTCATAAAGCATTACAGAAGGCAGCCATACATTTTCCCTCAGAGCTCCTAAAAATAATTATTAACATGCAAGGGAGAGATGCCAGTGGATACTCTGAACTGAGGAATACTTTGATACAGGCATGGATTTATGAAAGACTCTGCTCCCATCCCCACCCAATAGAGGAGAGCTCAAGAGCACGTTTCTTCCCACCCCACACACTTACAGCCCCTTCAGTCATTTCTTGTCAATACACACAAACCTTGCTGAATTCAGGTTCTCCAGGCCCTGCTGAACAGGGGTTTACTGCCGTTGCCCCAGTGAGAAGATGCAGGCAGGTGAGAACTGTGCCTGGCTGGAGGCTGCACTCAGGACGTGCCACCTCCGGGCTCCTGTCCTGCCACGCCTCCCAAAAGTTTGACCTTTTCTCCTAAAAACAAGGGCTGGAAAACACCAGGCATAACACATGGCACAGTGACAGCAGCACAAGGCAGAGCTGTACAATGGCAGAGCAGTAAAGGAACAGGAGACAACTCCCATCTTTTGTCCATTCAACGGGATCCATGCTCCAGCAGCGGCAGGCAAACACCACCCAAGGGGAACATGTGCTTGTCCCCACACAACCGGTACACAATTCCCAGCTGGAAGGACTTGAACTGTTACACAATTCCCAGCTGGAAGGACTCAAACTGTACAGGACTCTACACAATTCCCAGCTGGAAGGACTTGAACTGCACAGACTCCATGCAACTCCCAGCTGGAAGGACTCGAACTGTACTGGACCCTCTGCATTTACCAACACCAAAGACAATGACCCACTTCAACTAAACCAAATGACTGAGAAGAGAAAGGGCCACCACCTCACTCCTAAAGAAGAGGACTCGCCTCCTTCCCCTCCCACGAGAGCTGGCGTTGGTAAGTCCCTCGTGGCTCTCCTCAGTGCTGGCTGTACGAGCGCATTGCTGAGCCGTAGTTCCTTTCGTTATTTGCACTTCTGCTTTTAATGGGAAGAAATAACTGGTTATTATGATGCTTCTGGGCAAATACCTCATCCTTGGAAAAATGAGCAAATGTAGCCAAGTGACAGAGTGTAAACAACACTCCCTGAACTACCAGGGACATCAGGCTCGAACGCCCCGCGTGTGGCGTCTTCCTTCCCGGAGCCTCGTCTCCCGCTAAGACCTCAAAGGGTTAAGCCTGCAAATTGCCTTGCTGTGCTTCTGGGACAGCATGAAGGATGGCTGCCATTGCCACGGTCAGATATGACAGCGCCAATTTGATGTGCTGCCATCAAGGGCCTTCTAAGAGCCGAGCGCCCTGATGGTTTTGTGATGCGAACAGTCGCATCGCAAAATGGTTTTCCTCTCCCGCTGCCTCTGCTTCCATCTGCTGCTGGGCCGAGGCACAGCCGGCTGCCTGCCTGTCACAGCATGGATTAAAATTAGCTGGGGAGGAGGCACTCAGTTGTGCTAATTACATTTTAATCATTGGAAATGTGTTGGCAAATCAAGCCTTGATTGCCATCTCGGAGCCTGTCTCCTCCAGCAGAGCGGAGGGGCTGTCTGCATTAGCTGGGCCCTGCTGGGCCCAGTTCTCTCACAGAAGATGGAATATGGTGCCTGCTGGCCCACCACTGAGACTGCTTTGGCACATTATTAAAAAGCCACAAGGCTTGTTTCAAATCATCACTGTGTGAGCTCTGCTCATTCTCACATCCCTGGGTATTCCAGCCACTTGGTACTTTTAACTATATCTTTAGTTTACCTTGTGGGCTCAAAAACAATTTTGCATGCGTGGGTGGAGGAAGCCAGAGCTTTTCTGCAGCTCGTGGGGTTGGGAACGGAGCCGGTTGTCAAAACGCCTTTCTCGTCAGCTGTAAGGCTGCTCTGAATAGCAGCCCAAAATAACCGGGGCTTGCACAGCCCCCGTTCATCTCGGGAAGGTTCAGTGAGTCCGGGTTCGGTCACAGCCATGGGAGCTGGAGAAGCCCCAGCTCATTTCTCATTTACAGAAGGCCAAAGGACCCTGAGTCACTGGTGACTCTCAGGCCAGACGAGGCTGTAAATCCCACCTGGAGAGGGACGGAGACGGCAGTGAGGATCCCCTTTGTTCCTCTGACTAAATACTCGCACGCAGATCCTAAAATCAGCACAATGGATGAGTGTCAAAAGGATGAATTTTCAAGCCCTTTCCCCAGCCACATTTGAAATAGCCTTTTTTTTTTTTCCAAAATCAATACAGGGAAGCTCCCAGAGCCAGCAACTCGAACCAAAAAGCAGAAAGAGCCAGGTTCTCAAATGTCACACCATGCAGGCTAAACAAAACCAGCAGCATCTACCACCTGCAAACCCCTCCGAAAATAAACAAACAAACCCAATGCCATTGATATTTAGAAATCTGGAAAATGCTCCCTTAAATCTCTCTTTTATAAAATGAAAATAACACCCCTACACTGGCTCTCGACAGAACAAGAACCTGTTTCGATGGCTTGCAGCAGCAGCAGGACTGGACTTGTGGGTTGGGCGGGCAAGAGGAAAGGGTTTGATGCCCTGCAGAGCCACGCTCCTGACCGGGCCGATTGCTCCCACAGCGCCCAACAGCCATCGATGCCCGCGGTCGCCCTTGAGTTCAAAGTTCAAACATCTCCCCGGCCTGAGCACGTCTGGCAGCCCCGAGGCTCGGCGCTGGAGCAGGAGGTCAGTGGCCACCGGCCGCGCATTTGAAATAGCCGGGCAGCCCAGGCCCCGGCCCAGCCCCACGCGCAGGGCCCCTGCCTTGCCTCTCCTCGTTCCCCGCTCCGCGGCAGCAGGGACGGAGCGGCCGGGACACGAGCGGGGCACGGAGCACCCACAACCCTTACACCGGCTCCCGACCCCCCGAGATCCCCGCAACGCTGCCCTGATTAGGGCGTGCGGCGGATTTGGGGCCGTGCCGGGCAGGAGGGCTCGAGCACCTGCTCGGAGCGGAGCCTGCTCTCGCAGCCCCTCGCAGGAGGCAGCCCGCGGTGCTTTCTCTCTCCTCACGCAATTACATTCCCGTCCAACGTGATGTTTTCATGACTGTCGTATAATGGAACTTAAAGCTGATCATTTTAGAGCCCTAGCAATAACGATAAGGGTTTGCAAATACCACAGAGGGAGGCTGTGGCGTCCTCTCCTACAGCTGTAATGCACAGATTGAATCTGAAACAAAAAAAGCAAAGTTGTACATGTGTTCTAGCATAAAACTTAATATCCAAGTTATTAGGCTGGGAAAAAATAGACATTAAAATCTGGCTGATATGTGTGAAGATAAACAGGGTCAATTAATTTATTTAAATTGGCTTAATAGACCATTTTTGTTCTTGTTTAACTCAAGAGCCTTTAATTTAAATGATCTAATCCTTTTTTGGCATTTTTAATATGAACACTATACCAAAAATATTATTGTACATAAATGAGACATAGTTTTCCTTCAGCCCATTTAATTTTATTTTTGCCTTTTAAATAAAGGATAAGTAGGCCCCGGCCTGCATGGTGGCTCCAGTGCTCCCAAGCCCTTTTAAAGTAAGGCCACACAGGGCAATCACAAACAGGGCAACAGCCCCAGCAGCTCCAGCTTCAGACCCACTGCAACGTGCAGCAGAGCTGGTTTTCCAGCTGCAGGAGCTGCCAGTTGCCATGAAAACACAGATAAAGTCAGGGAACAATCCCTTCCCTGGCAGGTCTTTAAGGTCTCACAAACGGGGCTTAGGCCTCTCTACCAGCACACTGCTCTTCATTATTTATGGTACACAAAGAGCAGGGGGGCAAACCTGTAATTTGGGCAGTGACAGAACATCTCATTAAAATCACCACAATAAGAAATAGCTGCACTGTAGCTCCCAGTCACAAAATTTAAGGAATCTTTTGATTATATTTCAGATCTGAAAGCATGAAGTACATCTTCCCCCTTGTCCCTGAAGCCATCCCCTCTGTTTTTGTTACATTTGTGAAAATAAAACCCTTTTAATTCTGAGTATTTGGTGTTTACCAAGAACAACTGTGATCATGCAAGGCCACTGCTCTCTGAGGTGTTGGAGGTAAAAATGGACAGGCCAGAGTGTGCAAGACTACTTTTTTTTGAGGACCAGGCATGTAACAACCTTTTCAAGCTTTATTTCTCCACTTTCTACATGAAATTACTATCCATGTTCTCATGCAAGCTCTCTCCAATTGAAATATCTACGTAAATGGGCAGATGACACTTTTAGTCCCACTAAGGATTGCAATGTTCAAGCTGAAGCAGAATTTCCAGCCAAAGTCCTGGCCTTTCCCTGAGCCCCCAGCCCTGGGTGTGCTCAGTGCCCGCTCAGGCACAGCACTCGTGGCCCTTCATTATGATTTGTAACCTGCAGAAATAAACGGCCAGGAATTGTGAGTGAGCCCTACAGCATTCAGGACCCTATTCAGCTGGAAAATTACACAGCCTCCTGAGGCACACGAGCCCTGAGAGGCCTCGGCAGCAGCACAGCCTTTCAGGAAAAAGGTCAGCCGAGCACCCGAGGAGGAGGAAGGAATCCAGGAAACATTTACCAGCTCCAAAGCAGAAGCAGCAAAGAGCTCTTCTCTGTCCCCAGGTGTTTGTCTGTCTCCCTTCTCCTGCCCTACTTGCACTGGAAGGAGAAAGTATTCCTGAAATATTTGGGGACATTTGAGAAGGAGTTGTCCTCAAAGCGTCGCCACTCAGAGGAGATGATCTCTGTCCCTGGACTGCAGAGAGCCTGAGGAGGCTGCTGCTGATGAAACACGGTCTTGAACGTGCTTCTCCTTGAGACACCCAAATGAGGAGCCTAAATCCAGCCCCGAAATTCAGTAGAAGCAAATGGAAAAGGAGACAAACAGCAGACAAGCATCTTATTTTCCACATGAAGAGCAAGCTGTGTTTTTCTGAGGCCACCTAAAGCCACCTCCTGCAAGAGCCTCTGCTCTCACCCTCATCATTCAGGGCACACATAATACAGGTTGTGTTGCTAAACATAATACACTTATTTCTGTGACTGACCCTCATGCAGCCCTCTCAGTGGGCATATTTGTTCTGGCTGTTTCTCTCTGGAACCACAAAGATCTCTGGCTAAAAGGTAAATGACGGAATTTCCATGGGCATTATTGAAAAGTGGAAATGAAATCCCAAATTTGCACCCTCCGGTGTCGTCGTTACAGAACCTCCACTGCTGCACAGAGAGGAGGAAATGCAGCAGCACTGAGTGTGAAGGGTGCTTTTAGTGAAGAGTACACTGAAAAATAAGCTGCTTCCCATCAGCGAGTACATTCTTTATCTTTAGTGTAACATTTACAAAGCTTGTTCAGGAAAAAAATGTGTTAAATCTTTCATCAGGCTACAGACACTTTATTTGGAGTCTTCACAGAAATCCAAAGTAGTGCCATAAGGTGCCTGGAATATTAGCCAAGATAAAACCTTCAGGGCCATGCACGCTACTGTTTTCAAATCTGTTCTTTCATCTGATGTGCCAGTCGAAATTACTTCTGCAACATGGTCAGAACCAACCTGGATGGATTTATAATGCCTGAAATTGCTATGGGCATATTTTTGTGAATCGCCTAGAGACAAACAGATAATTCTCTTTAGATTGTGCGAATTGCTAATTCTTATGCATGTCATGTGTTTGCCAAGTGGCATGTTTAGAGAAGGAAATTGCAGAATATTCCTGATGTCACCAGAGCTCTGTGCTTAGAAAGCCACAGGAGTGTAGGACAGTGTCCTTTCCCGTATCTCACATGTATGTTACAGGCACTTTTAGCTCAGGCAGTACTTGTTACCTTTGCTCACTACAAGACCACCTGTCTAAGAAGGGAGCGAAATGCTAAAGAGCAATTACCAACTACACCAGAGCAATGGAAGTACTTTGTGTGGGTAAAGGAAGCAGAACCCAGCTTTTTATTTTTCTCTGCTTAGGCAATTGGAATAAACAGTGTAAGTGTCATCTTTTGAGTCAACATGTCAAGTTGAGTTTTGTGATATCTCATCTCTGTCTGTTGGCATCATCACAGCGCACACAAAGCCCTCGCAGAGCCTCCCTCGCTCACGCTCCCCCCAAAAACACAGCTTGTGCCACCAGTCCCCGAGTTTCCCTCTCTGTTCAACCCTCTCGAAATTTTTGAACTCATCGGCCAATTTCACCCACATTTGACAAGAGATTTCAAAGCTAATTAAGCTCATGTGAGTTTTCTGCAAAAGGCGGCCAGTTGGTGCAGAGCCCCGATGAGTCTGAAGGAAAGGCTGCAGCGTGTGATCACACCTCGCTCCCGCCCAGAAAACGCACACACAAGAGAAATGTTAGAACAACGCCGAGAGAAAAAGCATCAATCAAAGGTTTCAATTAACTCTCGACGGGAAATCAAGCTTTGATAAGTTTTTTTTTTCCTATTTATTTTACTACATCTGACTCAGATTCGGAGGTGCCAGCTTTTAACTAATATAGAAATTAGCCTCATCCTTAAACCCAACAGGGACATCTCTGTATAGCATTTATTATAAAACATAATTGTAGCTTCAGGGCATCATTTAGGATGAAAATGTAAGATATACAATAAAAGAAAATTCCATTTGCATTATGACCAGATTTTGCTTCTCAAGTGACTCTTTACACGTGGAGAAGTCGCTGAACTGTGTGTCCGGCCAGCACAACTGACAGTCCCACACTTATGGCTTAAGGCCATGGGATTATTAAAACCATGGGTTTAATTCCTGGCCGACACACACTCTTCTTTAGCAATTTTGGGTAAATCCCCCTTCCTCTCTTTCTGCGCTGGATCCTTCATCTTTGAAACAAGACTTTGTTCCCTTCCCCTACACTTCATCTTTCCTCTCTCCTTGTGTTGTGCTCTCTTCTATACAAACTGGATGACGCCTGCTTTCCCTGAATGCCCATTAAACTGTTTTCTAACTTGAACAAATCCAAACACAAACATACTGAATCCATTTTTCTGAAGTGTTTTAAGTGGATTTTTGTTTTGTTTCTTTTAGTCCTTGATCACTGGCCATGAAAAAATTCCAGTGGCTTCAGAAAGCTGGGTCTGCCCATGAGAAGAATGCCAGCTTAACAAATCAGTAGCTTTGGAGTACTTAGGGAGGTGCTAGGAATAAACAGCTGCTTTTCTTTATTGGGAGGGAAATGTGATTAATATATTTGTTTTAGCATGTGCTATGTATGCAGCTTGGTTGTGTTTTACAAGGAGGAGTAACAAATTAGCAGTCGTCCATGAGTCACTTTAAATCCCCTTTAGATTTCAGCACTCTTTAAAATGGGGTTTCTCAAGGCAAACAGGAAAGAATTTTATTTTCAAAGGGAAGAGAAAACAGTGTTGCTAAAACACTTCTTCTCTCTCTCCCTGCGGGATGCAAAAATAATCCATGACTGTGACTTCCATGAATTCAGTTAACTGTGGCTAAATTGCATCACAGAGCCCGTCTTTAACAGATCTGCAATGGTTAATGAATGTGGTGGGGAGACCAGATATTTCTTCAAAACAACTCATCAAGTAAGCTGCCTCCACTTAACAGATGTAAAGGCAGGGCCCAAAGTGGGAGCTGGCAGAAACAGATGGTGCCTAAGGGCAGCTTTCTGTTCCAGTGCTCTTGGGGGCCAGGTTAGGCAGGACGGGAGGGGTGGAGAGGTGGGGGCTGTGTTTTTCGGCAGCAGGTAAAATCCATTTGTCACACCAGCTCCAACTGGGCTTTCAGCACAAAAGTTTAATATCTGAAACCAATGAGGCATTCTGCTCTCCGACTGCAGCAAGGCAGGAAAACCTCTCGGAGCCGTACGGAGCCCCAGCCTTTTCCAGCAGGGAGAGATGTCAAACTCCTCATTCTGCGAGATTTGCCTTTTCTCTTTCCTTTTCAAACACATAAAAAATGGATATGCAAAGGGAAGTGTTTTACCTTATTACACCTTCAGGGAAAGAACACAGAGTGGCAAGGGTAAATGTGTTTTCCCTCTCTGTTCTCCACAGAATAACATCAGTAACCTCATAAAGCAGCCCTGCTTTCTCCTTCCCTGAAATACAGACACACACTGCGGCACCAGCAATAAATTTCCATCGCCTCCAACTTCCAGCATTGCCAAGGTATGTGCCACAGAGAGCATTTTTATGAGCCGGTCTTTGACTGCCAGGATTTTGCCTTCATAAAGAAGAGATTTTAGTCCATTCTGTCTATTTATTTTGTGCAGAGGAATCAAGGTCAATAAACCATGGAGAAATTCACTCTACCTTATTCCATTTCAGACTTTTGTCATCCACGCTTTATCGAGTATCTGAATGAATTTTTAATATCATGCCACAAAATGCTTTGGTCTTCTATCATACGCTGGGACTCTATAAATCTGATAACACTTGGGAGTTCTCAAATATACTCAGCACTGAAGAAACAGCTTTAAAGTTTAGTCATTCTGATGAAATGTAAGAGCTTATATCAGTGACAGGTTGACAGAAAAAGCTGTTTTCCTTTCCATTTCACAGACTTCCACGTATGAACGCCATGAAACATGTCAGGACTTTCTCTGAGTCTATGAAGACAGAGATGGCATCTGCTCCCAGTGGGGAGCCCTTCTAACCAGTAATACTGTAAAATTTCATGATTCTGAAATCTGATCGACAGCCAAAGGAAGGGCAGGGAGGAGGTGTTTACTGTATTTTATAGGAGAGCATCAATTGCTTGTCTTGGCACATGATGTATATTTTCATGGCATACAATGCCACTTTCAACATATTTTTTAAAATTAAAATGTATTCATGCTGGCTGAACAGGTTTATAATTTCCCCTTGCTGGAAAAAAATACACATTTTTAAGAAGTAGGTATTAACCCTGCACACTCATCACTACAGTTACAGGCAGGTGGGCAAAGGAGCCTTAAGCAAACCCACAGAGATCTACTCTCAGCAGCCCGGCACAGAAGCACACAGCTCCTTCCAGCACCACTGATCCCCCTTCCAGGGACAGCACGGAGAGGAAATGGATCCAGTGACTCTACAGCCAATTAAAAATTATCTCATAATAATGTGGCCAAATTGAGATCTCATGAAGAGACTGCTCTAGATTTTCACAGTTGCTTTTCACAAATCTGCATCTCCATGGCCCCACTGGATTTATGCAGCAACACACACACCCCTACAGATTTCAGCAGCTCCTGGAACCCATGCACAGATGCCTTCCCCCAAACCCCAGTCCCAGCTCCCAGGCTGCTGATCCCACTGAAGTATCTCCCAGGCACGGGCTGGCGTTTGCTCAGCCAAGGAGCACACCTGTTCCTTCTCCCAGCACCAGTTTTCAACCTGTGATTTCTTCAATGCTCCAACCCCACACACGTCCTCCAAGACAGCTCTGCATCGTAAGGAAGAACAGCAAACCACCAGTGGGTAGCTTTAAATGACTGGATGCCTTTACCCTTTCAAAATAAAATTTAAGGTATGCACAGTTCAAAAAAGCCCTGCAAACCACCCCAGGGCGAGCAAACACACTGACCCCACAGCTCCTGACTCCACATGGTGATACAAACCCTTCCTCACTAAAAAGCAAGAGTACAAACCCAAGATTCTTGTAATTTTACTGACTGTAACAAGACTAAATAGAAAATGAAAGGATGACAGGGACTGGGCACTTTTATAGGAGGAAGACACCAAATCTGAATTATTAACAAATGAAAGACTGCAGCAACCACTGTGTAGATATGGATTTGGAGGAATGACTTATCTGTGTACACAGAGCTAGGGCTGTTCTTCGTTTTAGTTTGAAGAAGATCATGGAAGCACCCAGGAAGACATTTCAGAGTCTGATCTATCTTTTATTCCCCTGAAATCACTGTACATGAAAGAGGGAAGAGAGAATCAAATGCTCACCCTAATTAATGTTTTATTTTGTCATGCCAAGGTAGGTGTTGGTGGCATGGACTATTATGGCATAAAGAACTCAGAGTACTTGGAACTTCAGCCATGGTCCATTAAGCCACAGCTAACTGAGGCTACCTGAATCTGGAACTCCTGAGGTTAGGAGAAGTGGGACCTCCAGGTACATACTAGGTATATACAGTAATGTTCAATACATCATTTAGGAACACTGACCTCTGACTCGTGGAGGTGTTTGGTGCCTGCACCTCCTCCCGCCGCAGCAGCTCTGTAAGATGCTGACTGTGGGTGTGGAGGCCCCTGTGAGATGCTGACTGTGGGTGTGCAGGCACGGTGATGCTCGGGTTCTGAGTCAGGTAATACCACGGCAGCTCTAACAGATGGCATTCCCGATACTGCTGCTTCCCAGACAAAGCCTTTCCAGCCAACTGCCACTCTCCTCCCTCCTGCTTTTCTTAACTAAGGAGATGTCAAGGTGGAACAAAGCAAAGTTCAGGCTTTTCTGTACCAGCAAACACCAACAGGGCAGTGCAATGCCAAAAAGAGAATCATTGCATATAGGAAGGCTGCAGCAGAACTAAAGCAAATTAAATATGCAAAGGAAGAGGGGCCCACCCAGAAACTCAGGTGACTTTATTACGCAATTAGAAAAGATAAAGTTTTCCTTTTATCACTATTCTTCCTCCTCTTCACTGGGAAGGAAAGAGGTTGGTTGCACTCCTGTGTGTGTGCAGACACAACTCTGACTGCCTCAGGTGGCTTCAGAGGGGAGGAGATGATTGTGAGAACAGCTTCTCCTTACAGGATGCACCTACTGATCATTCGAAAGGATATTGATTCCTGGCTCCCAGGAAACAGCTTGTTCCAGTGTGCATCGAGTACACACTCTACCTTGCTGGAAACTTCAATAGCATGGGCCTTATTCCTGGGACAATTATGACAATTTTAGATTGACAAAATTGTGAAAATTGTGAAGTTGTTCTGCATTCCCACTGTTACATGTAGTACTGCAATGAGAGCATCTTTATTTTAGCAATTAAATAAGGTCATGTTAGTACAAGTTCAGCTTCAAAGGATTTCCAAGTTATTGAGGATTACAGCCTCCCAGGAAGCAAAAAAATATCTAAGTTACACCTTCAATCTTATAAACCTGAGCTAGGAACTTCAGGACGACAAAGTGTAGCATTTTAGAGGGGGAATTTAAAAGAAGAACCATATGGGGCTATTTTCCTATTAGCCTGATTGGCATTCGGAAATAATTTATTGTAGGGCTGGTATGCGTTTTGAGAGAGATTCAGGGGAAATGTGGTTTAAAAAACTCTTCATCCCTCCCTGCTTAAACGCTTCAAGCACCCCAGAAGCTCCGAGTTGTGCACTCTTCCAAATGCAGAGCTGTACCAGTTTATATCCCTGCACTGTGGTCTGCTGTTACTGTTCTTCTTTAACACAATCTGAAGGTATGTTCTTAGCGTTAGAGTTTTTGCAAACTATTTGGGTTATTTTACGTGTAATTGACTGGTACTATTAGAGTAATTCCATTTTATTCCAGGCCAGATAAAGAGCGTAGTATATAACATATTGTATGGTGCAGAATGCTATAGCCAGAACAGGAAAATAGTCTGAGTAGTTATTATCAGTTTGCTTTTAAAGTATGTTATTTACAATACGCAACAGATGTTCTCCGAATGTTAATGGAAAAATATAGCCCTTGTATTTATTTCTTTTCTGACAGACTAAAAAGTGCAACTAATATAATAATAATCTTGGAAAACCCGAAGATTACTTCACAATTTGGAAAATGGTGTGTTGAGTCATTAGTCTTATTATCTGGTATTTTCATAACTCACTAGATAAACACTGTAAACTCTGATTTCCTGGTAATGAGCCTTTATATGTGCATAGAGCAGGCCTCCAAGAAAGCTCAATTAAGCCTAAGGAAGAGTGTTTTGGAATGACCCCAGCCCCACATGCTGCAGGGAGGTGTCAGCGCCTGTGCCCACGCCGGGTTCTCCCTCCCTGCCCACGGACAGGCTCCGGAGTGCCCACTCCAAACCCTATTTCCCCCCTGCTAACTCAACTCTGCTTCCAGCCTGGGCTCTGGGAGCCTGAGGGGTTCACATTCTCCTCGTGTGAGGCTCTGTAGAACAAATCTGGTTTCTTTTACTCCATCGGGGTGCCCAGTTCCACTGATAAAAGCTTAAGGGAGTCCATCTGCTGAGAAAATGGGACAACTTCTGCTATCCCCGCTCTCCAGGAACAAGGGCTCCAAGTTCATTCCTGATGTTTGCAATTGGAGTAATAAATTGCCACCATGTGCAGCACAAGTGATTCCTTAATCAGATAAAATTGAACACAGTGTTACTGCCCTTCAGAACTGTTTTGAGATCTTACTTGGAGAAAATCAGGGGCAGAGTCATACCTGCAGCAGACACATTCCGGGGGGGTTTTTCCCACCCTTTGTTTGGATGTAAAAGCTATGGATACCACTAGCTTCTCCCTGTCAATACTACTGCATCTGATTTTCTTGTCTAACTAGTATTACACAACACTGACAACTGGTAGGTGCCACACAGGAGCATAAGTGGACAAAAAGCTTGATTAGCCATGGTCTTGAGCCTTGTGTAGTCACTCAGGCAGCCTACAAGGTCTCTGTGAAATGCTGTTAACCTGGAAAGGTTATTTTCTCACCAGTCCTTCAGGGATAAAGTGGAAGATGGTGCCTTTGTTATCTTCTGTGTGGCACAAATCACACTACCTAGATGAGTAATTCTATTTTCTTTTTTTGCCTGCCTTTGTGTAAAAACAAGTTTTATGCAAACAGGCTCTCAGGCCACCCAGCCCTAGTAATTTTCAAACCCCTTGTTGCTTTTCAGTTACATTTGATAGAGACCTAAAAACATCCAGTCATGAGAAATTCTGTGCAAATCAGTAACGCCAGTGTGGGAAAGGCAGCTAAAGCTCAGCCTGGGAGACAGCTGGCCAAGGGGCCAACAGCAAAACCAAGGCCATGGAGTGTGCTCAGCCAGAGGAGAGAAACACAGCAGAGCCACAAGAACATGATGTGTGCAAGGGCAGGGGAAGGGAGGCTGGTGTGAGACACAGGACATGGACAGGATTCATTGTTCAGCCTGGAGAAGCCTTCCAGTACCTGAAGCAGCCTGCAGGAACGATGGAGAGACTTTTTACAAGGGCCTGAGTGACAGGACAAGGGGGAATGGCTTCACACTGCCAGAGAGTGGGTTTAGATTAGAGTTAGGAAAAAATTCTTCCCTGGGAGGGTGGGGAAGCCCTGGCACAGGTTGCCCAGAGAAGCTGTGGCTGCCCTATCCCTGGAAGTGTCCAAGGCCAGGCTGGACAGGGCTTGGATAGTGGAAGGTGTCCCTGCCCATGGCAGGGGGTGAAAAAGGATGATCTTTCAGGTCTCTTCCAGCACAAACTACTCTGGTTTTCTATGGTTCTCCATGATCGTGGCACAGGTGTTTTAGCAATGTGAGGAACATGAGGTGCAGGGTGGTTGTACAGCACTGTGATGCCCTTTCAAAACAAAAACCTCACCCTCTCTGCCCCAAGAAATCCAGCTTAGGACAATACAGCAAAGGAAAACATCTCTATTCTTTCACAGTTCTCTTCCCATCTCAGCACTGCGGTTGGGAAAATAACATCCATCGCTATTGTACATGACAGGTAAAGAAAAAAATGTAACAGCCACATCTGGTATCATTAATACTTTAGCAGACTTCCTATTTTTAAATTAGTACCATTCTGCAAGCAAAATGACAGCTCCTCACAGCGCCTGTGAATCTGCACAGCACAGACACAACCCCCGGCAGCCACCGCTGCAGCTGCAGACAGGGCTGACAGCATTTCAGAGCACTCGCACCAGCACAGCCTGGTTCTGGTGAGGCCCTGAAATGCCAGGCTGGCATTTTCCAGGAGTTTTTACAGGTGAAAAGTGAGCTAATAAACCGCTCGCCACCGAGCGCTGCCAAAGGGGATGGGAGCACATGGGGGCAGACACCTGCGGCTCCGCGGAATGGACCAGGTGCACCCGTAACATTTCCTCAGCGCTGCCAACGGGACACAGGCAACAGGAAACCAGCTGGATTTATAGGTCAGCTTAATCAGGCTTCTGCTGAGCCCTTCCAGCTCCTGTCTGCGGAGCCTCAGCACAGCGCAGGGCTGTTTGCTTCCACAGCTCCCCCTCAGAGCCCTGGGCAGGGGGAGCTGCCCCCTTCCCACAGCGTCAACTCAGCCCCACCTTCTGCATTTCTTCCCGGAGCCGAACACCCGGCAAACGTGCCAAGAGCAGAACAAAACACGGAGTGTGCCCTGGCTGTGCTCAGGCAGGAAGGGAGCAGAGCCAGCCCCGACCCTGGCGCAGTGTGGCTGTTGGCTCCAAAGGCCATTGCTCACAAAATCAATTGCTCCTGCAACACAAACGAGCTGTGGTGCAGACTTCAGGAAATATCAGTCTCCTGAGGTAACCACAAGCTTAAAATTAGGCTCGAGGATGGCAAAAAATTCTATCTGCCTGTGCCCTGACGTGTCTCATCCATCTCAGGGAGTTACCAAGGCTTCATCTACTCTGCTTACTTACGTCAATGAAATCAAGCAGGCTCCTGAAGCGACCACAGGAAGTTCTCCACATGTAGCTGAGGCATCTGGAGCTTTTCCCATTATTTAATTCTCGCTTGGTTGCTAATTCAAATCACCACAACAGAAAGCAGAGACATTTCTCAATCTTTCCTCAGGAGGGATTTACCCATGTAAATCCCATCGTGGAATAATGCCTCTGGACAAATTAAAAGATGAAACTTTCCACTCTCAATGAGCAATTGACTTTTCTCAGGTCCTCTATCTCACTGCCTGTCTGGAGCAGCTACAACACTACAAAACAAACCATCCAGCAGTCACTGTGGTTTGCACTGTGTGCTGTACATAAAAACATTGCCCAAACTGACTTCTGCTGTGAGCTGCTACCTGTAATACATCTGTAGATAAAGAAATCAATGTACTGAGGAAGTCTTAGAAAGCCTCTGCTGAGAATTAATCTGTAAACCTACTGATGAATACATGGAACACAAGGGTTCCAGTGATCACCAAAATGATAGGTTTCAGAAGGAAAAAACCCACCTAAACCCACAGGGGTCAGATTTTAATCTCTGAAATGAAGAAATGGATCCTTGGATAGAAAAATCCACCATTCACTGTTCCTACCTCTTTTAAGACCTTTGCACATCTGGACTTCTCCAGCCCTACCCTGACTGGTGTTGCTTTGCCCAGAATTAAGTCACTCTTGTTCAGCTGTGCTACCTGGAAAAGCCTGGGTGGTTGTACATCCTAGTGAGCTTCCAGATGCTTCTTTTTTATTTTCCCCCAGTTTCTCTTTGTTTTAAAGTAGGATATTACTTCTCACTTACACACCCAATTAATTACAGTCAGAATGGAGGATGCAGAGCATCTACCAGACCCTGAGCAGGTTCTTAAACTTTGTCACCTTTTTAAGCATGGAGATTTCCAAAGGAAAAGAAGTCTGTTTGCATGATGCTTTGAAAAACATGGAAATCTATTACCCCTCTTCATCTTTCTTCCTTAGTCCGCTTTCATGTATTGGTTTGTCTATGAGTTGGATAATGAAGTGGAAGTCCCACTACGGACTGTGATCAGGCTCTCATGGAACTGCTGCTTAGCCAAGCTTTTGAAAATGAAACAAAGCAAACCCAAACTTACAATGATTGTAATTAGCAGGGAAAAATAACCTATCCACACCTCAGCTGAAACCAAACTGACAGCACCGTAAGCACATTGCTGACTAAGGGAAAACCTTTTGAACATGGTAATTATGGAATTCTCCATCTTGGTACTAGACTTGGCACATCTGGACCCCAGTACTTCCTGCAGAAGGCTGTACACACCTCACAGCTAGCAGATAGACCACAAAAACTTTTAACTAACGAGTAGATAAAATAACTGAAAATCCACAAGCTGTTTGCAGAGGAGCCCTAGAAATCCGGGGTGCTTGCGGCCATGTCTGATTTGCCTTGTGAAGAGGTACAAAACCCATCGGGTTGGAAGGCAAAGCATCATTAAGGGCAGCTTCCACGGAGAACCTCACAGACAAAGCCCAGCCTCTCTGGACAGCGAGACACTTCCCTGATTTCCCAGGGACCGGTTACTGGGTCAAAATAATAAATTAAGGCTGAGCATGGTGCTCGCAGGCTGCAGTCCCCCCGCTCGGGTTCCTGCGGCGCGCGCTGGCACCGCGGGCCCGTGTGATGTATTTTTGCTGTCAGTGCTGAAATAACACTAAATGCGTCTGAGCGGGCCCCACCTGCCGAGCAATATGTTCCCAATCCCTCAGGCAGAGCCGTGTGCTGCTCGGCGAGGAAAAACTTCCTCCCACCCGGCACATGGCAGGGCAGGGAGAGACACTCACGTGCCCACGGAGGGACGGGGGTGGGATGTGACACCAGCACCCCCCGCCTCGCTTGCTGTGACAAGAAACTGCCTCCATCTCGTGTATTAAAAAAAAAAAAAAAAAAAAAAA